>CACSLK010034598.1:28650716-28679389 GCA_902706635.1 Striga hermonthica
ATTAATATAATTCCAATAGATTGTATTTACAAGTAGAATACGTCCAATCAGATTGAACGCCGGGTATACTACTCTAACAGGTATACCATCAAAATTGACCTTCGTAAAGCCTTTGATTCAATTTCTTGGTCGTTCTTGGAGCAAGTTCTCGAGGGTCTTGGCTTCCCTTCGGCCTTCACAGGGTGGGTCATGGAGTACGTCACAACCCTATTCTACTCATTATCTATTAATGGGAGCCTCTCAAAGGTCACTTCAAATGGGCACGTGGACTTAGGCAAGGTGACCCCCTTTCACCTTTCCATTTTGTGATTTGCATTAAATACCTTTCTAGACTTATCAAGTGCAATACAGTGGAGGGCTCGAACTTCAAATTCCACCCGATGTGTGAGCATCTCAAAATCGTACATCTTGCTGTTGCCGACGATCTTATGCTACTCTCCCAAGGAGACCTTCGTCCATACATATCCTCATGAATTACCTCAAAGTCATTGGGGCCAAATCGGGGATAGAAATGAATGTGCAAAAATCCAATATTTATTTGGCAAGAGTAGAAGATGCTAACCAGGCAACAATACTAGATGACATCCACTTGATGACTTTTCGGTACCTAGGTGTCCCTCTCACCGCGGAGCGAGTCACCGCTACACTCTTTGACGGCTTGGTCAAGAAAATCTAGGCACAACTTAGCGGATGGAGTGGCCACACTCTCTAATATACCGGTAGAGTGGAGCTCATCCACTCGGTGATCCAAGGTATTGAGTGTTTTTGGGTGGGGATTTTCCCCTTGCCTTCTATAGTTCGCACCAAAATTATACAACTATGAAGAGATTTTTTTGGGGCTCGAAAAATGCTCCAGTTGCTTGGGATAACTTATGCCTCTCGTGCTCGGAAGGGGCCTTGGGTGTTCGTGATTTGAGCACTTGGAACCAAGCGTTGCTTGCACATACTCTTTGGAACATGCAAGCCAAGAGGGACACCTTATGGTACAAATAGATCCACAACATTTTACTTGGGAGAAAAGTCCATGTGGGAATGGAAAATACACACGGATGACTCACCCCTTTTCAAATATCTCTTTGAGATCCGATGTGTGTTTGTTTATAAGATGGGTAGCGAGCAAGCCGTAGAAGCCCTACTTCATCATTGGAGATCACGAGGTAAGGAAGATGGGTTACGAAGCTGTTATGATTTCTTAAGGCCTCATGGTACATTGGTGCCATGGACGAGGGTAGTTTGGGGCCCTTGCAATACCCCCAAACACTTCTTTATTCTTTGGTTGAGTTTGTGGAGTTATTATTTACGTAGATGATTATTATCAGAAATCTTCATTAATCATTATTATTGTTAAAATATGGAGTGAGATGTTGTTTTGCTAGTGTATTATAGAATAGTATGTTTGTGAAAAAACTCGGATCGTAAATGAAAAATTGGAAAATAAAATTAAAATTAAAAAATAGGGAGGAGGGGGAGAAATGGGACTTGGGCTTAGTTGACATATTATAAGTTAAAGTTGAAGAAACGTTCTGTTACAAAATGATATTTTAACTTGTAATATGTCAATTAAGTTGCCTACGTATCTCTTCCTCGGGAATCAAAGTCCTCGTAGTTCTCTTACCATATTATAAGTTAAAGTTGAAGAAATGTTCTATTACAAAATAATATTTTAACTTGTAATATGTCGATTAAGTTGCCTACGTATCCCTTACCTCGGGAATCAAAGTCCTCATAGTTCTCTTACTATATTTACCTTGATAAAAGTAGATGAAAGGGTTGACCTGGCTATCTAGTCCTCATAGTTGTATGCTTCGTAATCCTCTTCATTTCAAAAGGTTCCACTAGTACTAGCAGTATAATTGGATCCCTCATCTTCTTCATCCTCATTGCCAATTAGCATGGCCTTTTGTGCCCTCATTTCAGCCTTCTTCCAATCACTCAGCAGCATTTGGGCCTCCAAATTTTGGGGCGTCAACCTCGACTGTCTTGCGTTTAGTTCAGCTGTCACTGTTGAGGTCGGGACAACGAAAATCTCCTTGTCTATCGAACATGGAATTTGTAAAATGGTATACATTTTTTACCACCAATCCAAGCCATTAATTTTTTGCAGCGGAACTAGTTCACGAGCAATCATAAGTATCAATTTCGTCGTGAGGTAGTGATCGAGCTCACTGTATCCAGTTTCTTTTGTCCTTTGGATGTTAGTATTTTTCTATAGATTAAAGTCTTACCACCAGTCACCAAAGTTTTTGGCTTGCTGCATCAGCCGACCTCCCCATTGTCCATAACCATAAGAAAAAGACCCAGAAGCAATTGAAGAAAATGATGTCGCATTTTTCCCGAGACCAATTGTTGTTTCCTTAGACAATTGATACAACAAAAGTTCTCTCCTCCTGGTCTTTGACTTCACTTTGCTTCACTTCGCTTGATCTGTGTCCATCTGTACGAAATGCTAGTTGTGTCGCCAATTGGTCCCAGTAGATACTTTCATGCCTCTGGAGTCTTCTAGAAACCTCCAGATAAAACTAGGCCTTACTTAAGACATCTATGTTGACGTGTAAGCTTCGTTTGATCTGCGTCCATCTATACAAAATGCTAGTTGTGTCGCCGATTGGTCCCAATAGATACTTTCATGCCTCTTGAGCCTTCTAGAAACCTGCGGACAAAACTATGATTTTTTTCTTTTCGAAATGATAAAAATTCCATCGATGAAAAACACATATTTACATACTAGAAAGCAGCTAAATAGCCGAATAAGTCAGCTACTCAACTGAATGTAGTTGGGAGGAGAAACCCCATAGGCAACAAGCCCGAGGAAGCCTAGAACCAACAAAACACGGAACACTAAAACTAAAAACTAAAAACAACAGACACAAGCTCCCAATTGGAGAATGACACAGCTCCCAATAGGATAAAACCACAACTCCCAAACATGATAACAAACACAGAACAACAACAATTCACAATAAAACAAAGAAACAAGAACTCACGAAAAGAAAAACACACCAAAACACAACTAGAAAGAAAAACCCCTTCCCACAACAGTCAAACACACTAAGCCTCCCACGGCGACGCCAACAAACATCCAATCAAGCGGATAGAGTTACCTACTAAGAGCCTGAACCAGAAACTACAAATCAAAATGTCTAACTAGGTCGGCCGCCAACGGACCCAACTCACGCCCAGACAGATACCCGAGACCCACTCTCGGAGACTCGCACCACAAACCACCCAGAATGAACCAGCAAACTGGTCCCAGACCCTGCAAACCAGCCATCAGCCCAAGTTCGCATGCCAGTCCCTCCGTCCAACACCAGAGACAAGAGAAAACGGTGGCAAGTGGCGGAAAGCTCCACCTCGAGCCTCCAAATGAGGAACAAGGCCACGACCCACCCCCAAGGAATGCCAGAGGCTCACCTAACTCTGCGAAAACACTGGCAAGTCACCGCCCTCCCCACCATCCTAGCAGCTCGTAAACCAACAAGACCTAATCAATGAAAAGGTCATCGCCTTCGCCAGTGAAATATTCACCTCCCATCGGCATTTCTTCGAGAATCAGACCATGAGGCCCGAAGACACCCCGTCGAGAAGCCTCGAGCAGCCCCGCTGGGGGAGGCTCCTACACGAAAAATAAATGCTAAAAAGGATGATGCCCTCCTCCTCGATAGAAAATCCACCCCACACAAACACAACTCAAGCCAAAGTCCCAGCGGACCACCAGAAAACAGAGGCAGAACAAACGACCTAAGCACCTAGAAAAGTCATCACCGGACACACCTGGCGACCTGCCACAAAACCCCTCCCCCAACCTAAATTGACGGCCACAACCTCTACGTTACTGGCGAAAAAATCCATCTGTTGAAAGTCCCCTCTCCCCAACACCAGGGAGAGGATGGGGACAGGGAAAATGCAAAGAATCGGCCACAGCCCGACCACCATGTTTGTCCTATTTTTGCTGGATTTTACCATATTATTTTGCCTTTCTTTTACCCCCATATTAGGTCTTTTAGTTGATTTTTAGTTTGTTTTGTAGTTTATTTCGTGGTTTTCTCTACTTTGGTCTTTCTTGTGTTTCTCGTGTGTTTTCTAGTTTTCTTTCATTTTTGGTGTGTAGGTCGGAATACCTATGAGGAATAGAGTTGGCCCAAAAAATTTTGGACTTTCATGGTTGTGTAGAAGGGTTCGTTGGCGACATATAGGAAGAAACGAAACGAAACTCCGAGGTCAGACGAGCTCAAACGAGCCCAAAATGCGAAGTTGCGTGAAACACATTTTTGGTGTGAAGGTCATAAGCTTTGGGAGATTAGGATTTTAGGAATATATTTTATGGGAAAGCATAATTGACTACAAGGGTTCGTTGGCGATGCGTAGGAAAAAACGACACTCAATTCTGAGTTCGGATGAGTTTAAACGAGGCCGAAACGCAAAGCTGCGCGCACCAGATTTCATCGCGGCAGCCGCGGCGAACAAAAAGCTGCCACCGTCCCAAACTTCAGCGCAAGAAATCCCGCGGCCTCAGAGCATGTCGCGGCCGCGGAGCTTCACATCTGCGCAGCCAGCGGACCTTCCCGCTGCCGCGAAGGTCGCATTTTCAGCAATTATAATAGCAGATTTTAGAATCGTTCGAGATCATTCTCCCCCTCCTAGGGACGAACCTATGGCAAGAAAACACGATAAAACTCCATTTTTCTCCTCTCTTCTTCCTCCTTGTTTTCTTTCCTTCTCTTCACCTTTCTCTTCCATTTTTCTCCTTATTCTTCTTATTATTTATGGATTAAGCTTGTAACTGGATTCAACTCTTAGATTGGATTAATTGTAAGTTTTTCATCTTATTTAATTCATGTGAACGATTATCTTGGGTGAATTGCTTGATTCTGTTCAATTCATGTTACGTAGCTAATTTCTATTGCTAGGGATAGGGGATGATTGCTCTCGCTTAACGTGTACTTGTCGGCTTGAAGTGTTTGTTGTTATGTGAGTCGATTTAATTTGAATTGATAGAATCTGGTTTGATTGATTTATATAATCAAAGCGTGACACTTCGATTTTGCAATTGGAAATAATTGGATGTTGATTAGTCGAGTTAGGGTTTTGTTGATTCGATATGATTAGTTGATTAAATACCTTCTAATTGATTTAGCAGCTTTTAGAACCGAAAGGGGAGAAGTCGTAGACATAGACTCGCATGAGATAGATGATTTTGTAATTGAATAGTCTATAGGTTTTGGATTGATATACGTGCTTGTCGATGAACCGTCCCTTTTCAAGAAAAGTTACTGGGATTGGATAATTGACCTGTATTGTATGCTCGAGCTTGTTCGTCTATGTTCAATTTCTTGTTACGAATAGTTATTGGGAGCGAACCGCTAAATGTTCAAGCGAGAGTGTCAATCTGGAATAGATGATAAATGCCCAGTTTTGCAAATAGAACTTGAATTGATTATCCCCGATTCCCTAGCTTCTCAATCCTTGTTTCGTTCTTATTTTTAGGTACATTTATATTTTTGCATTGTTCTTTATTTCTTAATTGATAATACCCAATTCATCTTGATTAGAATGTTCAGGATTTTATTTTCTTTTGTGTGTGATCAATATCGAAGCTAAATTCCGAACTGCCTTCCTCGAGAGTTCGACCCGGGGAACGAATCTCTTGATTTGGTACTCGGTAAAAAATAACAATTTGTGCTACAACAAATTTGGCGCCGTTGTCGGGGAAGGCAAGTAGGATTTTGGTTTTGGTATTGATTTTATTTCTCGTGTTTCTCTTTGTTTTGTGTTTTTCATATTTTTGTTCTTTCTTTTGTGTTTCTTTGTTTTTCTCTTTGTTTTTGTTTTTGTCTTTTCTTTTCTTCCTTTTTGCGGCTACATGTGGTTGTTTTGTTTTGGTGTGCAGGTATTATGAACTACATCCGTGTTTACCCCTTACCGCACACTCAACCTTGGGTTAATGAGCTGAGCTATCAGACTGGGTACCACAACCAATCATATTTATATCCTTCCGAGCAGTACTGGGACCCCCTCCCGGTCGAGCAATATTGTGAGTCCCACGAGTTCAACGTGAAGCTCAACCGTATTTATGCTTTTGCAACATCCCGGTTAGCTCAGAAAGAAGAGACTGCAATCCAGTGTACCGGTCTGAATCAGCTACCTTCATTCTACGATTCTTGGGACTATGGCTTAACTGGTCACATCCTTACGAGCAAGAGTGGGATTCCAGGCCTGTTGAGCAGTCATATGAGTCTTTCGAGGACTCCTTAGAGTACAATGCAAAGCTCGACCAGGCTCTCGCTTTTCTAGCATCCCAAGCGGCCCGTAGGAGCAATCTAGGGTCCAGAATCGAGAACCTTGTGGAGCGCGTGCAAGCCTTAGAGGATCGAGTTACCAATTTCTCTCCTGAGACCATCCCTCAAGGCGAATTTACACATAGGGATGAACCTCGGGAGGCTGCTTTAAGATATGATGAAAAGCTCGACCTCATCCTTGCTCGCATATCTGCCCAGACCACTCGAAAGGTGGAGATTGAGCTCGGATGTGCTTGACTGAGCGCACAAATGGAGATTCTTACAGCACATATCGACTCAATCGGGCACAAGCCGACGACCCCCACTTTATGTTTGATACTCAAGCCAGTATGCTGAAGCAAATGTGTGAGGCCGAAGAAGAAGATGATCCAACGAGACATTGATGATTTTTCAGAGGAGGATATCCATGGGCTTGAGTCTCAAGTCCCTCCTCCCACCACTGACTTGGAGCACTCACCTTCGGAGCCATCACACTGTATCACCAAGTGGTCCAGATGGTACTCGACTTGCTCCACTGATGCACTTATTATTCTGGAGGTTGACGACAGAGCTCGTGTGGGAAAATCTTTTCGTTTAGAATTGGGGATTGGTCGTGCCCGAGACCGCTTTATCCAGAACATGGCCACCCAGATCCACTATGCCCGCGTTCTTGCCACACTACATGAGCTGCCGCTTCCTGAAAATACGAAGGTGTGGCATGACCGTCACTTCTTCCTAGATCCTAGTTGACTCTTATTCAGGTTCCGTCAAGCCAATGACGTTAAACAAGCGCTTCTTGGGAGGCAACCCAAGTGATTTATCGCTTTTCTAGATATTTTTCTTTATGCTCTCATATTTTATCTTTGAATAATGGGAGTTTTGGAGTTTTGCATTTTTCTTGGCAGGTATTAGTTGTGAGCTCGAGTAGGAGAATTGAGTTGAATGAAAAGTTTTGAGGTTCTGGGCTGAGCATAGGCGTATGACTTGCACATGCATGTTATTTCTCCTCGAGGCATCTTCGGTTTTCACACCCTTTTTTGTTTTCTCTTTTTGAGTTTTCTCTCTTTCGTCTTTTCTTTTGAGTTTGTGTCTTGTGATAGCTGCTAGTTTGGTTGATTATGTGAAACTGTTTAATCTGAGTATTCAACTTCATGTTTTGTGTTGAAGCAATGAGGTCATTGCCTCATTTTAAGTGTGGGGGAGTCTAGTTGGATTTTACATGCTTATGTGGTGGACCAGTCTAGCTTTAGGCTAGCTTTAGGTTTTTGTTTTATTGAGCATGGAATTGGTGAATTATATGATTTGTCGATGAATGTCTGATGAAATTGGGAAGTTGTGATGACGGACGTGTGGTCATTGCCTTGATATATGCTTGATTGCTTTGAGTGACATTTATTTACCTTGCAAGATTTTTATCCTTACGCTCTTTCTTTCTTGTGAAATATTGGTCATATTCTTGAATGATTAAAACTTGCCTTGAGTTTATTTGAAAGAAATTGATTAGAGTTTGAAATTTCGAATATGATTGAGGCGTTTTGTTTGGTTAGCTCCTTTTAGCCTTGTTCTTGATCATAAAAGTTCATATTTCCGCTAGTAACCCGTTTGAGCTTAAAACCTTTTCTTGTCAACCTATTGACTGATTTGTGTGATGATGGGTGAAATTGGTGGCGTTTTTGAATGAGGTGAAATTTGAGTTGGAACATATTGCCTGACCTGGTATTAAAGAAAAAAAGAAAAAAAAAAACATGAGAGCTCACAGGACGATTCGAATGGATTCTGCTCCTCTTACTAGTCAATTCACATTGACGGGTAATTGTTGGGTTCTGTGAGGAACGTCAAACAACATGCACATTATTGAATTTATCGAAATAAATCCTAACGCGGTGGAATCTATAGTTAGGATATGGATGTTTACCTCTTAAAATGTTTGCCGACTCTGAGACGATGTAGAGTACCGTTGATGTAGTTCATCTGAACACCACAATCTAATGGACTGATAGATTTGGCCTTTATTCGATTCTAATCGAAAGTTCCAACGAAGCCTTGATCACACGGTAGCACGGTCTCGGACGTCGGGGTGCAGCGGGCAACTCATGCGCGTCGGGCGCGGATAGCTTGCGTGTACGCGGATTGCAGCGGACGTGTGTTAGGCGCTGGTGGGACGCGCGGGACTACTGGGTACGCGGAGGGACACTGGTAGCTTCGGGCGTGTGGGTGCACACGGGCAGGACTCCTAAGCCGCTGCGGATTGGCGTAGGCGAGTGGGCGAACACGGACGTGCAGCGCAAGGTGACCTGGGAGCTCGCGGATGGTGCGCGCGTTGCAGTCGGGCGCTGGGGACGTTCGGCGAGCGTGGTGTTGCACGAATAGGCTTCGGGCCTTCGTGCGGTGGTCCTGGGCGTCGCTGTTGGGAACTGGCGTCGGGCCTGGGCGATGCGCGGCTGCTTGCAGTAGCGGGCGGCTGGGCTCGGGCGGCTTTCGACAGCGGTTGGCGGATTCCGGCGGTGGCTCACGGCGGCGATGGGAGGCGATGATGTGATGATGATGACCGGAATTATATATATTAGAGGCTCAATATATTGTACCGAAAAGCCTTCTATTGGATTACCTAAACACCTACTTCGATCAAACTTGGTGGAGCGTTTAATCGAATCGCCCTAACTCTCGAACGAAGCTATTTCTCACGCGTATGTATAGGAGAAAATCGGTCAGCATAAGCTTGTAGGAGAGATTGGGACATGCTGTATTTATAGGCTCCATTAGGGACCTTAAGGAGGTGCTAAATATGGGCTTATCCCATTAGGCCTAGGAATCCTAATTCTAATCCAATACTAACTCAATGTAGGAAGGAGATCTCCTACTAATATATCTCTTTTAGAAGACTCCTTAGTCTCTTAACACTAGAGAAGATCCTAGTAGGAATACTTTTCCTAATTAAATTAATAATCATGGAATAGAATTAATTCCTAATTTAGGAAACCTAATTTTACTCCAATTAATAATATAATGTAGGAAATATATTTCCTACTAATCTCCATCTTCTAGAAGATTCCTTAGTCTCCTAATCCCAAGAGAAGATTCTAGTAGGAATATTATTCTCCTAATTAAATTAATTAATATAGAATAAAATTAATTCCTATTTAATGGAATTAAATAATAAAATATCCCACTAGAGTAATATTATTGTTCTCCCCATTTAGCCACTATTTTACCAATAAAATTGAGCCTCCATGATTAAATAATATTAATCCAATTGATCGACTTACCTCCCTATGTTTTAGATATAACGTCCGTTCATTAATTAAATTACTAACAAAATAATTAATCAACTTCTTATTCATTTCCGAAATTAGTACCACTCAGATCCTTAACCATTATGTCAGACAATCGTCTACCTGCAGGGTTTAACATAATGTACATTTTTGAGCTCATTTCGGGGACGTCATCAATCCAGACTGGAACATAGTGACCATAAATAATTTATAATAGTACATCATATAATTATTCTTACTTACCAAAATACCTCGTATGTCATCCTAATAAAATAGGAAACACTTGGTAAATCAAATAAATAAGAAATAAATATATATGCCTATTTTATATTATCTTACAGCTTAAGAGAACGCATCAATCACTGAAGGTCTAGGTTACAACGACGGTCAATGAGTCTCATAACATTATCCTTCCGTGGTCTTGTTCAACACTTAACATAAGTGCTAGTGTAATTCTTCAGTCAAAGACCAACTGAATCAAGAATACACTACAGTCTTTTTCCAAGAGGGGTCTCACTGCCTATCTAAACTGTGAATGAATAGTTTCGTCTTATAAGGATCCGATAGGTGATCTTTCTGTTCGAATCACTTCGAACCACACTATCTCAATATAAGACATGGAGTACGATTTGCATAAATAAATAAACTGCAAACATATGTACTTTGACCAAAACATGATGGCCAGATCAAAATGGAATTGATAGAATCTGCAAAACATAGTTTTTACAGCATACCTCTAACAATCTCCCACTTATGCTTTATAAGCTCATGACTACACAAACTAACCACAATTTCTTTCAATCTAATTCTCAAAGACTAGTCTACTATGTCGCCCTAACATCTGACTCCCATTCCTTCTACGTGTCTTGTAAAGACTTTCGCCGGTAGGCTCTTCGTAAAAGGATATGCTAGGTTGTCCTCTGACTGTATCTTGGCAACAACGACTTCTCCTCGTCTAACGATTTCAAGTATCAGGTGGTACTTGCGCTTTATGTGTTTACTCTCTTTATGAGTCCGTGGCTCCTTCAAATTTGCTACTGCTCCGCTGTTATCATAGAACACTGTAATCGCAGCGGGCAAACTCGGTACCACATCAAGGTCGAGGAGAAAATTCCTGAGCCAGACAGCTTCTTTCGCTGCCTCTGAGGCTGCTACATTCTCAGCCTCCATGGTTGAGTCCACCACGCATTCTGCTTGACACTCCTCCATACTATGGCTCCTCCTCCTAAAGTAAACACAAACCCTGAGGTTGACTTGCTTTCGTTCTGGTCTGCCTGGAAGTCAGAATCGGTGTATCCCAACGGAAGCAATTCATCTGCCTGGTAATTCAACATGTACTCCTTAGTCCTACATAGGTACTTGAGTATGTGCTTTACCGCAGACCAATGTTCCGGTCCTGGATTACTCTGATATCTTGCTACCATGCCCATGGCATAACAAATATCAGGTCGCGTGTACAACATAGCATACATGAGGCTTCCTACTGTCGATGCATAAGGAACTGCCTTCATGTCCTCTACCTCTTGAGGCGTCTTCGAGGACATCCTCTTAGATAGAGGTATTCCGCGCCGAAAGGGTAAATCACCTTTCTTGGAATCCTGCATGTTGAAATGCTTTAGGACAATGTCTATGTATGTGGATTGGGATAGGCACAACTTTCTATTCTCTCGGTCGCGAATGACCTTGATTCCGAGAACATGTCCTACTTCTCCCAAATCCTTTGTATCAAACTGCTTGGATAACCATACCTTTACGTCTGATAACATCTTCACACTGTTTCCAATGAGAAGAATATCATCTACGTATAGCACTAGAAACACCACCACGTTTACATCACTTTTCTTGTACACACAGTGCTCATCCGGACATTGGTAAATCCATACGATTGGACAACCTCTTCAAAATAGATGTTCCAAGACCTCGAAGCCTGCTTTATCCCATAAATGGACCTCTTCAGCTTGCAGACCAGATGCTCTTGGCCCTTTGCAATGAATCCTTCTGGTTGCTGCATATATGAGTATTCGTCCAAATTCCCGTTAAGGAAAGCGGTCTTAACATCCATTTGCCAAATCTCATATTCTATATGAGCGACCAAAGCCAAGAAAATCCTGATGGATTTGAGCATGGCTACCGGCGAAAAGGTTTCGTCATAATCGATCCCTTCTTTCTGAGTGTACCCTTTCGCGACAAGCCTAGCTTTGAAGGTCTCAACTTCCCCATCTGCTCCTATCTTTCTCTTATAGACCCACTTGCATCCAATGGCGTGAACGCCACTGGGTGGCTCTACAAGATCCCAGACCTGATTAGAGTCCATTGACTTTATTTCATATTTTATCGCCTTTTGCCAAGACTCTGCGTCCCGATCTTGGAGTGCCTCATTGTATGTCAATGGGTCGTATTCAAGAACGTCCGGGACGGCCTCAGAAGACTCTCTCAGACCCATGAACCATTAAGGCTGTCGGACAACCCTCCCACTACAACGAGGTACTACCTGCTTAGGTGCATCATCAGTGATACGTGTTGCAGTACTTTGTGGTGTAACATCTAGCGCACTCGGTATTGAAGTACTCACTCCCTTTAACTCCTCGAGGACATGTCTACTACTGGGCTTATGATCTAAGACATAGTCTTCTTCTAAGAACCTAGCATTCGTGCTAACGATTACTTTCTGTCCTCGGAACAATAAAATAGACCACCTTTCGTTTCCTTAGGATATCCCACAAACAACCTTACTTCTGTTCTCGGTTCCAACTTATCAGTATTGGTTCTCAGCACAAGTGCTGGACTACCCCAAATCCTGAGATTCCTTAGACAAGGCTTATGCCCAAACCACAACTCCAATGGTGTAGACGGTACTGATTTAGAAGGTACTCTATTCATAATGTATACCGCTGTTTCTAGGGCATATCCCCAAAACGAATCTGGTAAAGTACTATAACTCATCATTGCTCTAACCATTTCCATAAGAGTCCTATTCCTCCGTTCTGCTATGCCATTCTGCTGAGGCGTGCCAGGCGCAGTCAGCTGGGACGTAATCCCATTATTCGTCAAGTAGTTCCTAAATTCGTTCGAGAGATATTCGCCACCATGATCTGATTGTAGTGACATGATACTTTTTCCTAACTGCTTCTCCACAACTGCCTTATACTCTAAGATCTTCTCAAAGCATTCAGACTTGCGGTGCAGAAGGAAAATGTACCCATATCTCGAGTAATCATCGATAAACGTGATAAAGTACTCGAAACCACCTCTTGCTTGAACACTCATAGGACTACATAGATCAGAATGAACTAGCCTTAACACATCTTCGGCTCTATGCCCCTTTGAACTAAAAACCCTCTTAGTCATTTTGCCTTCCAAGCAAGACTCACAAGTTGGAAAAGCCTCGACTTCTAACGACCCCAAGGGCCCGTCTGCTACCAACCTTTGAATCCTCCTAAGGTTAATATGACCAAGTCTTATATGCCAAAGATATGTTTCGTTCATTTTAGAAGGTTCCTTTCTCTTATTTAGATTAGATGATGAACTAAGTAATTGTTTCTGTTGCAGTGGAGATGACTTAGATTCTAGAATGTATAGATTGCCAACTAATGAACCAGAACATATGAACTTTTTGCCAAAACGAATAACAACTTTATTATCAAAAGTAGCGGAAAAACCGTTCATAAACAACTTAGAAACTGAAATCAAATTCTTTCTAAAACTAGGAACATAAACACAATCTTTCAAAACTAGAAACCTATCTAAGCCAAAATCTAAATAGACGTCTCCCACTGCAACTGCTGACGCTCTACTAGCATCGCCCAAGTAGATGGTAACTTCTCCTTCCCTAAGTCGCTTGGTTTCCTGGAACCCCTACAATGAATTGCAGACATGATCAGTGGCTCCTGTATTTACACACCAGGTACTGGTAGATAACACAGCTAAACATGTTTCAACGACTAAAGCAAAAGGTGTACCTTTGTCGAACTTCTTGAGGAGAGGGCAGTTTGCCTTCCAGTGTCCTTTCTGCTGGCAATTGTGGCACTTGCCTTTCGTCTTCTTCGCTTTTTGTCGAGGTTGTGCGTCATTCATGACCGCCTTGCCCTTTCCTGCAGACTTCTTCCTCTTCTTGCCCTTAGGAGCCTTAGAAGTGGAAGCTTCTCCCCGCTGGGCCACCATAGCTTGGGTCTTCTGACGAAACAGGCCCTCTGCAGACTGAAGTTCAGCAACAAGTTCTGGAAGAGCCATCAACATCTTATTCATGTTGTAATTCAACCGGAATTGCTCGAAGCTCTTCGGCAAAGACTGGAGCACTACATTGACCTGGGTTTCCCCGTCAATAAAAGCCCCAAGAACCTCCAGCTCATTCAGCTGGGCCATCATAGCAAGAACATGTTCCCTTACGGGAGTGCCCTCGCGCATGGTCATGTTCATCAAAACCCTCATGGCCTCTTGTCGGGCAACCCGCGACTGATGACCAAATAACTCCTTGAGATTGAGAAGCATCTCTGCTGCAGTGTTCATAGACTGATGTTGATGTTGAAGTACATTTGAAAAAGATGCCAAGATGTAACACTTCGCCATCTCGTCAGCCTTTTTCCACCGAGCATACTCCTCTTTCTCTTGGTCTGGTGCATTGTCAGCAGGCACAACCGGACAAGCCTCAACAGTAGCAAATTTGTACCCTTCAGCAGTTAACACAATATCCATGTTCCTTTTCCAGTTAATATAATTGGGACCAACAAGTTTGTTTTCTTTGAGAATTACGGACAACGGATTGAAAGAAATTTTGAATTCCTGGGATCATGTAAACATAGTCTTTACTCAGTCAAGTAATTTTGAATTTAAACATCAAATATTGATCCCATGTAACAATATTCAAATAAATTCACCAACACCTCAAAACAACGAATCCCCGCAGGCCATGGAGTGTGGACGTCTACGGTTCAAACATTCGCAAGAGGAGAGATAAATCCCATTAGCTTAACATACTGCCGAGCAATACTTAACTAATAGTCGGTTTCATCTTTTGGCCAGTGCAATTAACTTATAAAAGAATAAAAATGACCTTATCCTTTGGGAATATCGTAATTATTTGTACTTTAAGTGTAACCAATTAATTGGTACTAAGTTTACTACCAAAATTATACGTCCACCTTTGGGTGACCCGTACGCTTTTGAAATAGCTCACTATAACCATCCCGAAGGAGATTTGTCCTTGTGAACTGTGAAATAAAACGTCCTTTGGTCTCGAATTAAATCACTTCACTGACAAACCTATAATGAAGGCCTTGGATGTAATTTATTTCAACCCATATTAATATAATTTTTATTTTATGGGATTTTCTAAAACATGTTTGATTTGCACATAAGCAATCACATAAACATGCATGATTAATGAGCAATAATAAACTAGGAACTATAATCCAACTATCATGGCCATTAATCAATCTCCAATGTTACGGAGAAAACACAGTCCTGTCCTTGTTGAGTGTGTCCTCTGATTCAGGTATTGGAACTCTCCTTTCGCAGTGACTCCCATTGAATTGGTTGTCTCTGAGAAAGTCGCCATTAGATCATCACCATGGCATCCGTGTACGTGTTTATCGCCTCGCCCCGTCAAGGTTGTTCCAAATTGGCCTTCTATCTTCTTCCTTTATTGACCCGAGATCAATAATTAATATTACAAAAACAATTACATAATTCATCCTATGACCCACGCAGTAGCCGTACATGAGTTTCTATGAAAGCAATAAACTATGCAGTGTCCCACCGCGCGAATAATTTATTACAAGCATTCACCAACCCAAAAATTCCTTGACATGTCCAAGGCTTTAAAAACAGCATACATTCAACATGAATTAAAAACCATACATACAGGCCATAATAGTCGGATTTGAAATACCTGCTAAAACTTATTGCAATTTCTAATCTACTATGCCGCTGCGTCCGTACGCACATAATTCATGTAGACAGGCAAAGTCCAAATTCAAAATGTGCACGAAGTTTAATTAAACCTGGGCTCTGATACCAGATGTTGGGTTCTGTGAGGAACGTCAAACAACATGCACAGTATTGAATTTATCGAAATAAATCCTAACGCAGCAGAATCTATAGTTAGGATATGGACGTTTACCTTTTAAAATTTTTACCGACTCTGAGACGATGTAGAGTACCATTGATGTAGTTCGTCTGAACACCACAATCTAATGGGCTGATAGATTTGGCCTTTATTCGATTCTAATCGAAAGTTCCAACAAAGCCATGATCACACGGTAGCACGGTCTCGGACGTCGAGGTGTAGCGGGCAGCTCGTGTGCGTCGGGCGCAGACAGCTTGCGTGTATGCGGATTGCAGCAGACGTGCATTAGGCGCTGGTGGTACGCACGGGACTGCTGGGTATGCGGACAGACGCTGGTAGCTTCGGGCGTGTGGGTGCACGCGGGCAGGACTCCTAAGCTGTTGCGGATTGGCGTAGGCGAGTGGGCGAACGCGGACGTGCAGCGCAAGGTGACCTGGGAGCTCGCAGATAGTGCGCGCGTTGCAGTAGCGCGCTGGGGACGTTCGGCGAGCGTGGCGTAGCACGAACAGGCGTCGGGCCTTCGTGCGTTGGTCCTGGGTGTCGCTGCTGGAACTGACGTCGGGCCTGGGCGATGCGCGGCTGCTTGCGGTAGCAGGAGGCTGCGTTCGGCTGGGCTCGGGCGGCTTCCGGCGGCGGTTGGCGGATTCCGGCGGTGGCTCACGGTGGCGATGATGTGATGATGATGACCGGAATTATATATATATTAGAGGCTCAATATATTGTACCAAAAAGCCTTCTATTGGATTACCTAAACACCTACTTCGATCAAACTTGGTGGAGCGTTTAATCGTATCTTCCTAACTCTCGAACGAAGCTATTTCTCACGCGTATGTAGAGGAGAAAATCGGCCAGCATAAGTTTGTAGGAGAGATTGGGACATGGTGTATTTATAGGCTCCATTAGGGACCTTAAGGAGGTGCTAAATATGGGCTTATCCCATTAGGCCTAGGAATCCTAATTCTAATCCATACTAACTCAATGTAGGAAGGAGATCTCCTACTAATCTATCTCTTCTAGAAGACTCCTTAGTCTCCTAACACTAGAGAAGATCCTAGTAGGAATACCTTTCCTAATTAAATTAATAATTATGGAATAGAATTAATTCCTAATTTAGGAAACCTAATCTTACTCTAATTAATAATATAATGTAGGAAATATATTTCCTACTAATCTCCATCTTCGAGAAGATTCCTTAGTCTCCTAATCCCAAGAGAAGATTCTAGTAGGAATATTATTCTCCTAATTAAATTAATTAATATGGAATAAAATTAATTCCTAATTAATGGAATTAAATAATAAAACATCCCACTAGAGTGATATTATTGCTCTCCCCATTTAGCCACTATTTTACCAATAAAATTGAACCTCCATGATTAAATAATATTAATCCGATTGATCGATTTACCTCCCTATGTTTAAGATATAACGTCCGTTGATTAATTAAATTACTGACAAAATAATTAATCAACTTCTTATTCATTTCCGAAATTAGTACCACTCGGATCCTTAATCATTATGTCAGACCCATGTTTTAAATACCGGTTCGTACCGGCCGGTATTACCGGTAATACCGGATACCGGTGGTCCGACCGGTACATTTACACTCAAAATACCGTTTTGGCCAAAATACCGGTTTCGTACCGGAAAATACCGGTTTTACCGGCAAATACCGGCCAAAATACCGGCCAAAATACCGGTTTATGCCATTTTTTTTAAAAAAAAAATATTTTTAATAGATTTTATTATTTTGTTTATATAAATTGAAATTTCTACACTTAACTTTAATATGTTTATATTGTTATTAGATGTTAATTTATTTTAATATTAATTAAAGTTAGTTTTATATATTATTTATATAATAATAACAAATTAATTTAATATTTATTAAAACCGGTAAAATAGACGGTAATACCGGTCGTACCGGTAATACCGCATACCGGTCGCTACACCGGTATGACGACCGGTACGGTTTTTAAAACATTGTGTCAGACAATCGTCTACCTGCAGGGTTTAACATATGTACATTCCTGAGCTCATTTCGGGAACGTCGACAATCCAGCGCACTGGAATATAGTGACCATAAATAATTTATAATAGCACATCATATAATTATTCTTACTTACCAAAATACCTCGTATGTCATCCTAATAAAATATGAAACACTTTGTAAATCAAATAAATAAGAAATAAATATATATGCCTATTTTATATTATCTTACAGCTTAAGAGAACGCATCAATCACTGAAGGTCTAGGTTACAACAACGGTCAGTGAGTCTCATAACCTTATCCTTCAGTTGTCCTGTTCAACACTTAAAGTGCTAGTGTAATTCTTCAGTCAAAGACCAACTGAATCAAGAATACACTACAGTCTTTTTCCAAGAGGGGTCTCACTGCCTGTCTAGACTATGAACGAATAGTTTAGTCTTATAAGGAACCGATAGGTGATCTTTCTGTTCGAAACACTTCGAACCACACTATCTCAATATAAGACATGGAGTATGATTTGCATAAATAAGTAAACTGCAAGCATATGTACTTTGACCGAAACATGATGGCCAGATCAAAATGGAATTGATAGAATCTGCAAAACATAACTTTTACAGCATACCTCTAACAGTAATGAGTATTGGGAAACTACTATAAGACACTTGGATGACCTCCAATGTTTACACCTACAGAATGTAGTCCTTTTGATTCGATCTTGTTTGGTAAAAGTTACTCTCTAAATAAAAAAAATGGATATATAATAAAAAAAAATTGAAAGAAGAAAAAATGGATCAAGTGATGTTGCAATTCGATTAGAGCAGTTAGGTGTTGTTTGTGGAGTTGTTTGGTGGATGGTAAATGCGCTATATCATTTATGGCGGATTGGTAGCAAAGACCTTGATAATCTATTTGCTTGAGAATTGTGTTGTTTATTAGAGCTTCCTTTCTGGCATATATATCCTTACCTTAAACCCGCATTACAACCCGTGAAGTCCTCTTGATTCACGTCTTTGAGCTTTGATTGTTTTCATGTAATTTAAACAATTGGCAAGCATATGTTGAAACTTGAATATTGACCAATCTGAGCGAACCTAGCATGAATTCATGTAAGAAAATGAGTGAGGCATATATGATAATCTATGTTTTGAGAGTTTGTCATTTTAAGGCCAAGTTAATATTTGAGGCATATGATTGTACAGTCGGTGGAATCCGACTTGATTGAGTTGGGCATTTTGAGACTCTTCTTATTTGAAACCATATCTATGTTCGTGTCTTATTTTCTGTTCTTTTCTTTTATTTGGGACGAACAAAGGTCTAAGTGTGGGGGAGTTGTTTGTCCTATTTTTGTTGCGTTTTTCCATTTGCCTTTCTTTTACCCTCATATTAGGTCTTTTAGTTGATTTTTTGTTCGTTTTGTAGTTCATTTCGTGGTTTGCTCTGTTTGGTCTTTCTTGTGTTTCTCGTGTGTTTTTCCGGTTTTCTTTCATTTTTGGTGTGCAGGTCAGAGTGCCCATGAGAAATAGATTTAGGCCGAAAATTGTCCAGACAGTCATGGTTGTGTAGACGGGTTTGTTGGTGACATATAGGAAGAAGTGGAACTCAATTCCGAGGTCGGACGAGCTAAAACGAGCCCAAAACGCGAAGTCGCGTGAAACACATTTTTGGTGTGAAGGTCCTAAGCTTTGGGAGATTAGGATTTCAGGAATATTTTTTATGGAAAAGCATAATATACTAGAAGGGTTCGTTGGCGACGCGTAGGAAAAAAAACGACACTCAATTTCGAGTTCGGACGAGTTCAAATCAGGCCGAAACGTAAAGCTGCGCGCACCAGATTTCATCGCCGCGGCCGCGACCTATTCTTCACCGCGGCCGCAGCGAACAAAAAGCTGTCAGTGTCCCAAACTTCAGCGCAAGAAATCCCGCGGCCTCGGAGCATGTCGCGGCCGCAGAGCTTCACATTGTCGCGGCCAGCGGACCTTCCCGCAGCCGCGAAGGTCGCATTTTCAGCAATTGCAATAGCAGATTTTAGAACTGTTCGAGATCATTCTCCCCCTCTTGGGGCGAACCTAGGGCGAAAAAACACGATAAAACTCCATTTTTCTCCTCTCTTCTTCCTCCTTTTTTTTTTTTCTTATCTCCACCTTGCTCTTCCATTTTTCTCCTTTTTCTTCTTATTATTTAGAGATTAAGCTTGTAATTGGATTCAACTCTTGGATTGGATTAATTGTAAGTTTTTCATCTTATTTAATTCATGTGAATGATTATCTTGGGTGAATTGCTTGATTGTGTTGAATTCATGTTACGTAGCTAATTTCTATTGCTAGGGATAAGAGATGATTGCTCTCGTTTAACGTGTATTTGTCGGGCTTGAATTGTTCATTCTTATGTGAGTTGATTTAATTCGAATTGATAGAATCTGGTTTGATTGATTGATATAATCGAAGAGTGACACTTTGATCTTGCAATTGGAAATAATTGGATGTTGATTAGTCGAGTTAGGGTTTTGTTGATTCGATATGATTAGTTGATTAAACACCTTCTAAATGATTTAGTGGCTTTTAGAACCGAAAGGGGAGAAGTCGTAGACATAGGCTCACATGAGATAGATGATTTCGTAATTGAATAGTCTATAGGTTTTGGATTAAAATACGTGCTTGTCGATGAACCGTCCCTTGTTACGAAAAGTTATTGGGATTGGATAATTGACTTGTATTGTATGCTCGAGCTTGTTCGTCTATGTTTAATTCCTTGTTACGAAGAGTTATTGGGAGCGAACCGCTGAATGTTCAAGCGAGAGTGTCAATCTGGAATAGAATGATAAATGTCCCGGTTTTGCAAATAGAACTTGATTTGATTATCCCCGATTCCCTAGCATCTCAATCATTTTTTCGTTCTTATTTTTAGGTAGATTTATATTTTTGCATTGTTCTTTATTTCTTAGTTGATAATACCCAATTCATCTTGATTAGAATGTTTAGGATTTTATTCTCTTTTGTGTGTGATCAATACCGAAGCTAAATTTCGAACTGCCTTCCTCGAGAGATCGACCCGGGAAACAAATCTCTTGATTCGGTACTTGGTAAACAACAACAATTTGTGCTACAACACACCACAAGATAGAACAGAAGCCCACCAAGACAAGACTCACCATCAAGCTAGAACCCTCCAACATCCGCCATGGAAAACCAATAAAGGCAAGGTGCCACACCGGAAGAGGGAGGAGGACCCGACCGCAGTTTTCCCTAAGTGCAGATGAAGCCAGAGCGTGGGGTGCAGAGCACCCACCAGAGGAGAGGATCAATTAAGCCGCGCAAGAAGGACAGGGATTGCAGAAGGTTTGGGAAAATATGAAGAGAGAAAAAATTTAGCTTTTTACCTACTATCCAAGACAAAACTAAGTGGGTTAGATCTTTCAATGATACCTACATCAATTGAAAGTGTAGTTGATACATAATATCATAATATGTGTGAAGTTGGTGAAGCAACCCTTTTTCACGTAATGACAGATCTAACAAAGATGCAACTAAAAATGGATCGGGAATGAAAAAAAAATAATATTTTAACTATTTACTTAAGATATCTCTTACAAGTTCACTGTGTTTTTTCTGGATCACTAATAAAAATATCTCTAAAACTTCACATTACGGCTACACATTGACTTATACCAAGTTGTGCAGTAGGATAATAAACACCAGAAAGTATGTTAGCATTATGTTGAAAATTTAATAAGCATATGGTAAAAATGCCAATTAGCGGCAGAAACATTGACATTACAATCATTCTTACGTTTATTCTGCTTAAAAATATCTTCTAAATGAGCACAATATAAGTACGTTTTACTTAACATTTTATAAGTTGAGTTCCAACATGTAGAAACCTCCGGTTGGAATTTTTTAGGTTTCACAACTTGTTCTCTACAATACAACCCCCATTGTTTCATTTCAATCAGATGCGGCCTTTGAAAGGCTTTCCGGGCCTTTTCATTGACTATAAATAAGTAACGACATTCCTAATGGGTGTGGTCATATCTTTGAAAGAATGAAAACGCGCTTGAACCCAAAGATTAAGGACATGACACATACACCGACTATTAAAAATTGTCCCCCTCAAAAGGGAAGACAAATTTCCTTAAGCTCATGTATAGATGCAGTATTAGCACTAGCATTATTAAAAGAAATGGAAAAAAGTTATCTCCCAATTCTGTAACTATTCAAGACACGTGAAATTAAACGAGTGATATTACAAGCAGTGAGAGTGTTATTAAATCTCGTATAAGAAATTACATATTTTTGTAATTTAAAACATTCATCTACCTAATGACAAGTAATTCCCATGTAAAAATACCTTGCCAATGGTCGGATCAAATGTCACAACAAATATAAATGTTTTGGTTTAAAGCTTCAAAGCTTTGTGCCAAAATTAATTTTCTTTTATTCATTTTCGAATATTACGAGTGAGAGTAGTATGTGAAACCCGAGACGTAGTCGGGTTTAAAGCCATTTGAGTAAGATTTTCATATAATTCAAAATCATCAAAACTAAAAGGAAGAGACGATTCACAAACAAATTCAACTAATTGTTTTCTATGGTTTTAAAGTGAGTATCAGAACAAAGTAGAAGACATACATGTTGATGTATGGCACTCACACCGCCGACTGGGAATTACATTTGGGTCATGGGAATCCTCATTTCGCCTGGAAGATGATGTTGTATGTGTCGTGTCAGCGTTCCTTACTCATCGCCGATTTTGAAAGAGTACTTCTTCTTGGAGTTGGTCGGACCATGGTTGCAAATACATGTAAAATGTTTCACTTTTTTTTCTCATTTGGGATCTTCGTGAAGTGACGTGCAAATATTTCTGAATTAGGACGCCCGTCGTTGCCGTCGCCGACAGTCATAGTCCGTTGAGGTTGTTGACTTCCTGGTGTAGATTAGTATAGATTATTATTATTATCATTATTATTATTATTATTATTATTATTATTATTATTGTTATTATTATTATTATTATTATTATTATTATTATTATTATTATTATTTAATAAGTATCTTAGAGGATAAGTTAGGTTTAGCTTTCTTGATGATTAAGTTAGGTTTAGGATTAGGGGCCTTACATAATGGACTCACCCTAGTTTATAAATAAAAATTGATATTGTATTTTGGTGTTCTTGAGATTGCGATCTCATTAATATCGTCCCACTCGTACGCTTCCCCTACATCAGTTGGTATCAGAAGTCACCACGATTCAAGATGCCGCCGCGGAAGGACGACATCGATGGGCATGACACCACCATTGAGTATCCGGGTCGACAAGCCATGGGCTTCAGCCGCCAGATCAATCAATTAGATCGTCGGGTTGAGGATCTTTCGACGGGGATCGAAGAAGTGCATCTTACAATCAACAACATGGTTGAGGATTTGCAGACGAACCGTGATGCCGGCAACCGGGGCGTTCGCGGGGGAGTTCACGGAGGACGTGGTCCAGATGGGGCGCCCTGCCGAAGATCTCCACAACCACCATCTGGCGACGAAGATGGCGAGGAGACAGTCTCGGAGGTGAGTTCCTTCGATGATTTTCTACCCCCGCACGTCGAGGCTGACCCCTTCGCTGCATACGGTGGCTGTGACATGCGGCGACGGGGCCCGGTCTTCGTGGACGGCGACGATCAACGCGTCAACAGAGGCAAGCGCGAGGAAGCTGCCATCGTTGGTGGATATCGTGCCCGACGCGATTGGAAATTTGATCGTAATTATGGTCGATGGGAGGGCCTGTTTCATGTAGACATCCCCGAATTCGACAAAGAGAAAGTTGACGGGCCATTGTATGATGGTCCCCCTGTGTTTGATGAAGGACCCGATGAGGTCGAGGAACGTCTTATCGGCGAAGTGGACGGTCTCTACGACGGTCCGCCGATTTTCGATGAGGAGCCTCCGGGGCTGGAGGAATTACATCATGTTTCGGGTATAAAAATTCAGTTGTTGGAAGAATTGGTAGTTCTTCTGTTGCGCATGCCCGAGCCTTTTTTCCACGGGATTTTGTTGCGGCCTTGCAAACAAGTGATATTTTTTTTTATCCCCACAGTGACTTCAAATTTACTGCATATGTCTTTCCATGAATTTCAAGAAGGTGTTACCATGGAGGTGCGACATTCAACCTTCGTGTTCGACCGAGGAAAACGACGGGGGTTTTCTACTATGTGTTTGACACCACACGCCGGCCATGGGTGAGCATCGGCTTCGAGGGCGAAGCCTTCCGAACCGGGGGAGAATGGTGTAGATTAGTATAGATTATTCTTATTATTATTATTATTATTATTATTATTATTATTATTATTATTATTATTATTATTATTATTATTATTTAATAAGTATCTTAGAGAATAAGTTAGGTTTCGGTTTCTTGGTGATTAAGTTAGGTTTAGGATTAGGGGCCTTATATAATGGGCTCCCCATAGTTTATTTTAATCAATTGAATATAAAATAAAAATGGATATCGATTTTGGTGTTCTTGAGATTGCGATCTCATTAATATCGTCCCACTCGTACGCTTCCCCTACATCATTAATTTGTAGATTAGTATAGATTATTATTATTATTATTATTATTATTTAATGGCTTAGTGGACAAGTTAATGTTTAGGGTAGGGGCCTTATATAAAAAATCCATCTAGTTTAATTTCCTTGGTTGTTTATGAATAAAGTATGAATTATATCGTGTTTTGATGTTCTTGAGATTGAGATCTCATTAATATCGTCTCACTCGTATGCTTCCCTACTACAGTTGCTCTGTTACCAACTGATGTAGGGGAAGCGTACGAGTGGGACGATATTAATGAGATTGCAATCTCAAGAACACCAAAATACGATATCAATTTTTATTTCATATTCAGCTGATTAAAATAAACTAGGGGAGTCCATTATATAAGGCCCATAATCCTAAACGTAACTTAAACCGAGAAAGCTAAACCTAACTTATTCTCTAAGATACTTATTAAATAATAATAATAATAATAATAATAATAATAATAATAATAATAATAATAATAATAATAATAATAATAATAATCTATACTAATCTACACCACTTCCTCCACCTTGAGTAGGACTGAACTCGTCTTTGTACAACTGCTCCTGGTTCTCCATCTCCAATTATATGCTCTCGTAGATTTCTTTAATAGAGTGAAAGTTTCGTTGGACCATCCCAGAATCAACGTCATCGGAAAGAAAAGGAATGTCCCGGAATAATGTTTGTCTCGGTGTTGGCAAAGGAGGTCTTCTTGATGAAGATTTATATTTTTAAGCTTTTGTGGTGGCCGATAACCAGAACGACCACGACCACGAGGACTTGACATTTTATAACTAAAATAGTGTTTATAAAAAAAGGAGAGGTGAAAAATGATAGAATTATAAAAGAGAGAGTATTATGTAAAGAATTTATAAAATCGAAACCGAAATGAGAGTGAATATATAGAATGGAGAGGGTTCGGGACCTAATTTATATATAATCGGACATATTTACAGAAAACGGAGCACAAAAACTAAACAATTAGCACTTCAAGAACTCAAAATGAGTAAAAAAAGAGAGGTAGAAGTGAAGAGAGGTGTGAAAACTCTGATTTTGGAGGAGGGGGTATTTATAGAATTTTTTTTGGGTTTTTTTTGAATTTTTGTTTAATTTGGGACCCGCTGGGTCCGGGTCAACCTGACGGGTCAAACGGGTCAGGGTCCACCCAACGAGTCAAATGGGTCCATCAAATCCAGACCGTTGTCTAGGTCAACCCGGTGGGTCAAACGGGTCTGGGTCAGTACGACGGGTCAAATGGGTCCATCAAATCAGGACCATTGGATGAAACGGTCTATATTTGATGGACCTGTTTGACCCGTCGGGTTGACACGTACCCATACGATTAAAACTATCCAATGGTCTGTTTTGAAAATAAGGTTGTTGGCATTTGGCAATCGACTGTTGGACCCGTCGGGTCCGGGTCGACCCGGACTTGAAAATTGACCCGACCCTCCTTTTTTTTAAGAAAAAAAAACGATCGTTGGATCTCCAACAATCGAATTTAATGGACGAACCATATTTGATCTGGGCCAACGGTCGAGTGGCAGCAGCGGCGGGTATCGAGCCGGTTCGGGCCTTGACCCGACCCTATGTACAAAAAAAAATAAAAAATTTCAGGACCCGTCCCAACTGGTTTGACACTGCCCAGCCCGCCGAGTCAAAATTAAATATAAACGACCCGAAACCGGCATGATCAAACAATAGGCTCGGGTCCCGGGCCCGTTGATCGCGAGCCGCGTCCGTGTTGGGTTCGGTTCAGTTTGGGTCGACCCGTGGCCATGTCTATGCAAAGTAATAGGGGACCCGTGGCCATGCTATGTGATGCATTACTTTGCATTGGATTGTTTTGCAATGAACAAAGACAAATGAACGAACAATTAATTTGCATTGGATTCTTTTGCAGTGGATTACTTTGCATTGGATTCTTTTGTATAGTCACTATATTTGTTTTGCAATATATTATTTTCTCTATTTATAGAACCCACTTCATTATAAACCACATTCTTAACTCATTTCTTCTTCCATTGTAGTCTTCTTGTCGAGCTCTTATTGAATAAATTCTTTTCTTCAAAATGTCTTCTTCAAAGGGGCCAAACTATTCCAAACAAGAAGATGTCTTAATTGTGTGATGTTACATAAGTGTTTCACAGAATCCAATATCATCAGATGGCCAACGTTCTTCAACATTTTGAAAAAAATACATGATGAATACAACTTCTCAAAATACAAGGATGTACCAGAACACTCTATAAGGTCTCTTGACTCTCGTTACCGTCTCAAGGAAATTCATTATCGAATGTTTAATGGATGCTTGAAACAAATCGAATATTACAATCTAGTGGGACCCACAAGATAAGGCGAGTATTTTGTTTTAAGTTCAATCTCGGTTCATGTTATTTTCTTGTTTTACAATTATACTTACAATTATATATTGTTTGCTTTGTTTTTAGATTGAGCAAGCCGAATGATTGTTTGAACAAGACCAAAATATAAAGAAGGCTTCAAGTTCCAACATGTGTTTCGATTATTCAAAGAGTTTGGAAAATTTGATGATAATGTCTCCTAACCACGATCTTGTCGGCGAGATTTCGATAAACTTAATGACTCTTCCGAGTCCGACGTTCCATACGATGGAGAACCAACACCAGAGTTTCCAGGAATGTCGGCCTTTAGTCCTCAACAAAGTGACGATGGTGTTTGTGGAATATCCTCTCAACGTCCAATGGGAGCGAAGAAACAAAATTGAAGAAGAAAAATGAAGACCAATTTTGTCAATATTTTAATACTCTAAATGATGAAAGTGATACTATTGTTGATTTGTTGCAGAAGGTCGAAAAACACAAAAGTGTCCAGCTTCAATTGCAGAAACAACAACTTGATTTGCAGAAAATTAAAGGAGGGATGAAGATAGAATTTTGATAATAGATTTGAATTTTCTAACGAATCCCATGATACCTCGACATCGAGAACAAAAATAATTGCAAATTTTATAAGAAGAGAAATTGAGGGCTTGATTGTTTATGGAATAATTTGTTCAAAATAAGTTGTTTTGGTTAACCATAGTTAATATGAAAAATGTGGTATTATTAGTTGTTAGTAGAATTTTAAGAATGTATTAAAATAATATTTAGAATAAAATGATTAAAATTGATTTGATGTAAAAGTTGATTGAAAATGATAGGTAGTTAAAATTATGTGAGTAGATGAATAGTGAATTAAAGTTGATGTGATATGTAAGAATGATTGGTTTGTATTGTTTAATAATATGAATTATATTAAAGATAGTAGGTTGAGTTAAAGTTGAGTTAGATTTTGAGTTGAAATAAAAGTGAGTAAATTAATCCACAAACAAGCAAGCCCTGAGCAACAACAATCCCAAGCAACACCACCCTCATCTAACACGAGTCACTTCGGGTTTCTTGACTACATTGGGCATGACTGAGGAAATTCAAATGATTATTATAGTGACAATTAAGTATATGAGATCGTCTATTTTATAAACATTTTTAGTTTTTATTTTCCTATATAAAATATCGTTGTTATAGTACGTGTGAGCATTAATGAAGAATTTTTTTAGTTTATCTTTATGTTGTGATTTTAATTTTAGTGTTTGAATCGTTAATTATAAGTGAGTTGAATGTTTATCCTTATTTTGTAATTTTAACTTGTTTGTTTGAAATATTTATTTAAGTATTTAAATATTAAGTAATATTATATCATATTAATTAATAAAGAATTCAATTTTTCATTACACTACTTAAAATTCTACTATATTAAATACAATAATTAAGTTTAAAATATTTATAAAATATTTTAATCTTACCCATAAAACTAACTAACTCATTCCGCCTAATTGTAGCTAAAAAAGGCCCAACCATAATATATCTAAATGGCCCAAAATAAAACCCAACTTCATTTTTAACTAAAAAAAAAAGTTGAAAGCAGGTGAACAATGAAACGTTGTGCCAACCATTCCACAAAATTCCGAGTGCCGTTTCCTGCAGATATGGAGAGCCAGTTGGAGATGAATTTCCTCCAACCGTACCGCTTCGGGAGGGTAAAGAGAGGCGGTTGGAGATTCTGTAACTAATTATCAAATAAGATTTTTTTTTAAAGGGTGCACGAGGATTTCTCAGAAGGTCATCCATGCTAGTACTACTCTCGCCCAAACACATTTCACTTCATAATTCTGATGAGATCCGATGCATGCCGGTATAATTTCACCCAAAATATCAAACAAGGTTAAAACCACTATCCGCGTGAATAAAAGGAAGAATTACCACCCTTTGATCTATTCCTGATGGACGGCTCAGAAAAGTTGGATTAGTGTGACGCGGATCGTCAATGCCCTCCGTCGATTATGCAGTCAGATCTAACGGACCAAATCTATTCCGTACTCTGTCTCTGTGTCCCCTTTTAACTCCACCTACATTTTGGCAGCTCGAAACTCACAAACAAATCTCTCTCTCTAGATTTTTTGTAGCAAAAGAGAAAAAAAAAAAAAATCCGGT
>CACSLK010034598.1:28689251-28701646 GCA_902706635.1 Striga hermonthica
CAACCAACCAACCAACCAACCAACCCCATCAGATGTCTAGAATAATCATTCCATTTAAACCACATGTGATCAACTGTACATATTAAACTGCAACGAAAACGTAGATAATTTCATGTGACACCAGAAAAGCTTGATTTTGCTAAAACTTAAATACAGCTGGTTCCTCTTTATGTTGTTGCCAAATCAGATCACCGATCTCTATATTTTCTGCATATAAACTTTTCCAAAATACAAAAATATGAAACGTACCTGGGCACCCTTTCGAAAGTCTTTCTTCTCTACTTCTGGTAACATATATTCACTGTATCTGCCAGTTCCATGAGGACCAGGATCATCAAAGCTGCAGAAATCAGTATGAAGTGTTTATGTCTCGTATTATCATATTCGCCATTAAATAAGGTAGTGTTAAACAAAATTCTAATTAAACAAAGCAAACTAAAAGTGATATCACTGTTGGAGCTAATAGGCATTCCAAGAGAGAGACCCCATAGTTTTAATGTTAATAGGCACATCAACATTGGGATTGAGAACCTTAGGAGGGCTACATATATTTTTATCAAATAACATAATATCAATGAATGTTTGTGTCCATCAAAATTCACATACATGGATGTATTCAAATGTCTTAACGAACCCTTGCTGTATTTGAATCAACCCCAGAGGATTTTACACAAATTCAAACCAGAGTAAATATTTATCTCTAATTGTTTAAGTATAACGTATATAGCTGATACGACTACCAAAGGTGAATGCTGTTCAACAATAGGATAGTTTATTTGGTAATCAAAAGATTTAAACCCCAGAACAAAATATGTACAGCCACCTATAACTAAAGAAAATAGTAAGTATAGGAAAATTAGCAACTTACCAATCTACAAAGCTAACGTTTGTGTACATGAGATAGTTGTAAACATAATCAAAATCACGAAGTGGTATGCAGCTGCAGTACAGGGGAAAACAGAAGTAATCAGCATCTGAACAAAATGAGCTACCAAAATTACGCAAGCTTGAGAACCTGGCCAATAAAACTACTCTATGGCAACCTGTCTGAAAGTAGTACAAAATGCTGGTTGTCTAGATCTTTAAGTGCATTTGCTAAAAGCCGCCTTTCAGCGTCGACCATTGAAATTTTTCCCCATGAGACCTGCAATTGTTAGGCATGAATAAAATATTCAGCTCATTAAAGCCTTAGGTCAGCCTTCGACTTCTGAAAAAAGGGTGCAAAAGGATTATAATCCAGAAAAGTTTTGCCCTTGTGACAAATAAGACAGATAACCTCAATTTAATATAATTTAGTGCTTTTAAATAAAACAAATGATGAAAATTAGATCATGGGCGTATAATTTGTATTGCATATTAGCATTTAGTGTATACACAATAGTAATTGAGATCCAACATACTACAACAAGCTCAATGCACATTTACATACACAAGTATTCAAAAAATAAAATCGTAATTGAATAGCAACTTTTGGTTTACGATCAACATGTCAAAGATATCATGTAAGTATGTAACATCAGTTCTAAAAATGGAACCTAACTATCTACATCCCTTGGTCATAGTTTCATACTTCTTGTGCAAATTTATTTTACCCATGTATAGGCTCGTAGCTACTTGTGAAATAAAACATATATACAGAAAATGACCCACTTCAAGATAGGTCGGGATAAGAATATATAAGCCTTAAAATTAACAAAAACTCTTAAGCGCAAACGGAAGTTATATTTGTTGTTGACCGCCTACAAAAAAAAAAAAAAGTAGAGAACTCGAGAAAAAACCTTGCTGCTACGAATCTCCCGATTGATGAAATAACGGCTAAAATGTACAGGCTTATCCTTGGATGCATGCACGTACACAGAGAACCTACCTTCATGGCCCTGCCAGATTAACAAAATTTTTTAGGATCAAAATTTATTCAAGGTGAAAAACAATATCATGCCATAAAAAACACAAAGTATAACAATAAACGTATACAAAAAAAGGAATGTTTATTTCCCTTTTCGTGAATAAGAAGAAGAATTCTTTCTCATGCTACACATCAAGAAAAGACACCCTATTTGCACCAAGATATCACTGTGTCAATTATGTATAAGAGTGCTTCAGCACAAGAAAAGAATTACCTGGAAAAATTTATCCCACAACCTCTCAAATGGTAATGCCCCTGGTGTTAGGAACAGGAACGCAATTTTGGGGTTTGCAGATATGGAAGGTTGCATACTCAGAATATCTTTAATTACAACGCGAGAAGCAAATTCATCATCACTAAGCTCCCTCGCAGGCACAGGAGGAAGCCAATCTTGCAATGCCTTACAGCCATGAGACGACAACAAATAACACGCTGCGGAGTTCTGAGGAGGATAGACGTAAGCACAAACTAAGAACAAACTAACTAAACAAACCAACACAATTATCCATGTTGGCTTCTTCAATTGACCGCGCTGGCGAGGCCCTGGCAACACTTGCATGTCGTTCGTGCCAAGACGCCATGCCTGAGCTGACTTCATTTAGAAATGATGCATCACAGGTTAACTTCAGCAAATATTTTGTAACTTCTACCACAACTTGCCCCAATGTTCAAAATTAGAAACAATAACCCATGTCACTATAGACCCTGTAAGAATCTGTAGAAAAGTGCATAAAATTCATTAAATAAAATGTAAGACAATAGCGGAAATTAAAATTAACGCAACAAAAATTTCCATATGCTGATACAGCAAAGAATATTTATCCAACTAAAGTACGAGCAGGGTTGGTAGGAGCATCAAGCCACAAAACTCACAGATGCAATAAATCATTGCCAATGATTTACACTGAAAGGAATAAGGATCGTAACCTCCAAAAAACGAAAGAAAAAACTTATATATCTTAACCTAAAGTCAAAAATCAAAGCACGTATAACAAAATTACACAGCAACCGTACACACGTACTCGAAGACGTAACTAGAAAGAAAAAAAGGAAAGAAAAACAAACTCACAACATCATTACTATAGCTGGACATTGGATCCGAATTCAAACAAACATATAAACAAAAAAATAAAATAAAATAAAGCAAAACAAAACAGCTTGAGCAAGAACCAACAGAAATTCAAGATTGTAAAACCGCAACTACCGGAAAGATAATACAGAATTCACGGCCAAGAAGAAAAAAGTGCCATTTATCCAGGGGAAAATAACACCGGCACCAAAAACGCCTCTGACCACCAAATCCAGAATTCGCGAAGCCCACAACATCAAACTCCATTTCCGCAAACACCCACAAAACCCAGATTTCAAATCACACACCCATCACGCCCACATAGGAGGACAAACAAATTCACAACGAAAATTTTACACCGGCAACCACGAACGAAACACAGGGCAGCCACAAAACAGGACAAAAATTACAACACAACTCATCAAACGACAATCAACAGAAACTTTCCAGGTAAATTTAACGGACAATACCTGATTAATTCGACAATGGATTAAATGAAAGATGTGGAAGAGGAGATCGGGGGAGACTGGATTCGTGAAGACAAAAAGGAATCCGTCGCGTATGTTTACACCCACACCTGCAGATACAGCTACGCTACATGCGTGTTGAGATCTGAGACACGTTGAATGATTGAATCCAAATCAGAGAGAGGCTCTCTGTATCCGGAGACGAAGGTGACCGATACGTATAATTGTGTGTGTATGTGTGAAGCGTATCGAAAATCCGAATCACATTAATACAGAGAGATCGATAGGAATGAAAAAAAAAAAATGGTGAAAATGTGAGGATTTTGCAGATGGATTTGAAGAATTTTCAATGCAAATGGTGTGCGAACAGTGCGTGTAGTGCGTGTTTTTGGGGGAATTTGATTTGGTAAAATATTTATTTTCTTGGTATTGTTTAAAAATTTCAAATAATCCAATATAGAAATGCTCCCCTACCCACAGTGGGCACATGTTAATATGCCCACCGCGTAGGTGGCATGCACTCATTAGTGATGTTAATATATTTAACAATGGGTCAAAATCTTTTTTCAGCCCATTATAAATCTATTCTTTTTTTTACACACCGCCCCATCAAATAACTTCTTTTACACCCCAAAACTCACGAAATGCTATGCGATATTACAGTCGCATGTCCAAATAAACCAGCGCATATCCAAGCGGATGCATAATTTATGACTATGCGAAAACATTTCGCATTTTTGTAATCGCATATCCACATCAAACGCATAATTTACAAATATGCGAATATCTTTCGCAGTTTTAAGAATCGCATATCAAAATTGAATGCAGCATAATTTACGATGATTATGCGCCTTATTTCGCAGGGCTATATCGACCTTGCAAATTTATGACTGTGCGAAAACATTTCGCATATCATTCGCATTATTTGTTGAATTCGCATTTTCTGGAAATTGCATATCCAAGTCAATCGCATAATTTACTGGTATGCGAAAAACTTTCGCATATATCCGCCGGATAATTGACAATGATGCGACATTTTTTCGCTCGCATATTGAAGTATCGCATAACAAAATCGAATAAAGCATAATTTAATTGACGATAACGCGCCATTTTTTCGCAGGGCCATATCGTCATGGAAATTTTACGACTATTCAGAATTTGATCGCATATCTGTCGCATAAGTTACGCACCTCATTAATTGACTACTTTTTCACAGGTGAGGATTTTGTCTGTGCATTTATCATGCAGGCAAAAAAACAGTGATCTCTAACAATTCAACGTCTGCACCATTCTTCTCTACTACAATTTTCTGTTTCTTTCGTTTTAATTCCTTTTGTTGTTCACTTATTTGAATGGCTAGCACCCGTGTTAGAGTATGCGTGAGCTATGGTGGTACGTTTTCCGGGGGTTCATATCTTGGTAGAGTGGCAGAGCTGATGAGAATAAATTACGGCCGACAAATGTATTCTGAAGTAGTTTCTCGTGTTCAAGCATTATTGAAGGTCGATCCTTGTAATTTTGAGTACTTATTGTGGGCAGTATTTGATGGAAGGGAACGAAAAGTGAAGATGAAAATTGAATCCAATGAGGATATCTTAGAGCTGATTGAAGAAAAAAAACTACCAACATTTACGTGGAGTTGGAGAAGCGAGTAAATGTAGGTGTTCCGGGGACGGCGCAACAAAGCTTCACGCAAATGATGGCGTCCCAAGGTGTATTTCTGAGTTCTTTTGGTGTTGGTAGTTCTGCATTTTTCCACGAGGCCCCATATTCACATCAAGCAGGCCCTAGTTCATTTACACATACTGGATATCCTCGGGGCGCTGATGATCAAACCGCGGGTTGTTCGAACCAACCAAGTCATTCTCGTGACGATGACAATAATGATAACCAAACCAACACGCACAATGGTGACTCAGGCGACAAAGACAAAGAGGTACATGAGAAGCAAATGTTCAAGCTTTTCATGGCGTGGTATAGCGAGCATATCGAACACCCAAATCCTGCACTTCTAGGTTAAAATCTGTTTGTCGATATGAAGGGTGTTCTTACAAGTTATGTGCAAGGGCAAACCGAGATGTATGGAGAATTACTACTTTGAAACTCGAGCATACATGCGAAGGGAGTTTGACGCACAATCGACACCTTTTGGCTAATTCCAAGGTTCTCGCTCATATTTACGCATCAACTATTCAGACAAATCCCCAGACGGTATCTACACGGAGAATTATTGAACAAATACGGGAGGAGCATGGTTTGTCGATCAGCTACAATATGTCCCTCCGAGCAAGACACCGTGCTTTTGAAAAAGTTTATGGAGGTCATGAAGAATCATGGGGGCGGCTTCCCGGTTACTTGCACATGTTGCAGGTTCGTAATCCAGGTACAATTGTCGAACTGCAACGAGATGGCAAAGTATTCCAACACTTGTTCTTTGCTCTAGGAGCTAGCATTGAGGGCTTTCAACGAGCTGGTGTCCCGGTAATTGTGATAGATGGTACCCACTTGAAAGGAAAATACAAGGGCATTATGTTTGTTGCAGCCACATTGGACGGGAATCACCAAATCTTTCCCCTCGCAGTTGGCATTGGTGATGTAGAGCGTCGTGAGACTTGGAGTTGGTTTTTGACTCAATTGAAAAGGGCCTATGGTTGTCCTGATAACCTCTTCATCGTCTCGGATAGACATGAGTCTATCATATATTCTGTCACAATAGTGTTCCCCGAGGCGCATCATTCATTTTGCTATTATCACATCACAAAACAAATGAGGCCTTTTGGGAAATCTGTCTTGAGTATATTTTACAAGGCAGCATATTGTTATCGGCGTGAAAACTTCTATCGTTACTTGTCATCCATCCAAAGCCTAAAACCCGAAGCATTTAAAAAGCTAACTAATGAAATTCCGGTAAATGCTTGGGCGAGGTGTTTTACACCTGTACGGCGCTATAGATTCATGACATCCAATTCATGCGAAAGTTTGAACAACAAACTTCGTTGGGCCAGGATGTTACACGTTTGCTTGTTGTTGGAGTGTGTTCGAGCAACGATAGAGAAATGGTTTGTTGTTCGGCGTGCATCCGCCGAGGGTCGCAATCATCCACTAACGCAGTGGACTCAATTGCGGTTGGATCCTTTGTTCGAGAAAGGTCGTACTCTATCCATTACCACACTCGGCATGCAACGTTATAGGGTTATGGAAGAAACACGATCCTATGTGGTAGATTTAGAGGCAAGAACATGTGATTGTCGTGTGTTTGAAACAGATCTACTACCTTGCTTACATGCATCTACGGCTATTCGGTAATGTTTACCAAACAACATTATCGCTTTTTTCTTTAAAAAAAAAAATTACTATAAATATGATGTGCATTTACGATATGTAACAGGGAAGCCGTGTTAGATATAATGGATTTAGTTAATGACCATTACAAAACCTACTCAGTTGCAAGGATGTACGAAAGTACCGTTAGCCCCGTCCCGCATCCAGATGAATGGCACTTGCCCCCGAAAATTATGCGTAAAAAGGTATTTCCGCCAAATGATCCCAAACAAGCAGGTCGGCCACGGACTCAACGTTATTCCGCTGGAGAAGGATCATCACGTCGAGTACGACGTCAGCAGATGTGCTCACGGTGCGGGGTCACCGGGCATAACAGGGCGAAGTGCCCTCTATACGATGGTGATAATGACTTTTCTTCAAATGAAGAAGGTCAAAACGCACCAACTCCTCATCCAAGATGCCCGAGAAGATGTCGTACATGTAAAGAAACAGGTCACAAATCGTCATCTTGTCCATCACGTCCAATCCATGACAATTAAGATGACGATGGAGTTTTTAATTGTAAATCAATTTAACGAAAACAATACTTCTAACGGGAAAAATACTGTGTTGGTGCCCTAAGTTGTGACCTGCACACGATTGACTAACAAAAATTAGTGAAACTGGGTTGATTGAGCGATTCGCATAACATGTCCCATAATAATCGCACAATTGGGTTGATTGTGCGATTCCCATATCATATCCCATAATAATCGCACAACTGGGATGATTCGCCTAGTCTTCAACCTCATAATTAACGAATCGTATATCCAAATCGAAAGCTGCATAATTTACGACTATCCGCCATTTTTTTCACATATCCATATGGACCGCATTGATTGATTGTCTGCACCGCATATCAAAATCAAAAGTGCTTCGCATATTATTCGCATACGTTAAGCACCACATTGATTGATTGTCTGCACCGCATATCCAAATCGAAAATGCTTCGCATATTGTTCGCATAAGTTAAGATTCGCATCATTTAGGATTATGCGGCATATGTTCGCATAATTTAAGATTCGTATACCCAAATCTAGGGTAGATAGTAGATAATTATCGATTATGCGTATTGTTATCGCATATTTAAGAATAGCATATCCATATAAAACCTCGCATAAATGTATCAATATGCGAACACATTTCGAAACGTGTTACGCACAACTTTTTTTCACCAAATAGTTTTTTTTTAATTCATTATTAATTTAGTCAAAGACATTTTCCAAAATTTACCAACTATTCGGAAAATATGGGATGTTTGTATGTCGCAATTTTTTACGTCGGGGAATATAAAATTTACAAAAACAAATATAAAAAAAAATATGTTATTCGTTATAGTTCGAGTTATGCATTTTTTATGCGAAAATGTTTCGAGTAATAATCGCAGGTTCTTTCGCCTAATAGTAGTTGATGGGTCTCCTCCTAGATCTGGAGTGAATCGGTGGAAATGAGCTCCGCTCTGTTCGAATCGCCTCCAAGTCGTTTGTAGATCGCCACGAACACCTGAAAGAACTGAACACCGGAAGTGTTTTCCTGTGTAGAGCCTCCGACGCTCAAGTCAGTCAGAGAAGGGAGGAGGAGCTCTGCTCAGTGGGAGCAGCAGCTGAATAATGAATCAGGAGAATAATAGTTAGGGTTTGGAGTCACCTCTACTCCTTTATATAGGAGTAGAAATGCTCACTAGAAATACCTGAAATGCCCTGGCCGACTTGCCTGAAGTGTCCAAAATGCCCTGGTCGCTTCACATTCTGCCCACTCTCTAAGTCAGCACCTAGATTCCTTCTTATCTCGTATAGATTCTCTAGCTCTGGAAACCCTGCTTCGTCATTGAGGTAAATGCGAGCCGCCAGAAGTACTCTAAGTCGATTCGAAGCATTGTCGAGTCGACTTACGGTCCTGTGATTATATCTGAGGTTCTCAGAATGTTCATTCGCCTTCTAGCGCATAAGTCGACTTAAACAAAGACGACTTCCTGAAGTCGTCTTTTGATCGTCCTTAGACCAGTGGTGATCCTTATATGATTGATAGGCCATGTCGACTTTGGAGGTATCGTCTTAATGATATTCTTGGCAGCGTGAGTCGAGTAACTAACGCCTGAATCGGGCTATGACAATAGGGCTATATCATCTAGTCCCCCCCGAAGAATTACTCTAAGCGACTTTGAGCTTAAGAGTAAGTTTAGTAATTGGGCCTTCCTTTTTCTTTCGTTGGTGAGTCGTCTCGTTTTTACTCTCAGATCATCTTGTCGGCGACTCATGTGATTCGCCTAGGACGCTTATGGTTCAACTTTATTACTTACGAACTTTTTCTGAGCATATCCACTATCATTATTTCGAATTTCGAATTTTTGAATTGGGACCTGACACGCCGCCTCATCTTTTCTTTTGCCGCTTCGAATTCTGTGCCACATCTGAACCGTTGATTTTTACTTTAATCCAACGGCCAGGGTTCCGCAGTTCCTCCTATAAGTATTTTCTTCTTCCTCCCCTTCACACTTTTCGCACTCAAGGATTCTCGAGCTTTCTCTTCTCTTCCGGCAATAAAGCATCCAGCGATTCCGGCGTGCACCTCCTTCCGGCTACTTTTCCAGCACTTTCGGAACTTCTTACTCCCATCAATATGTGTAAGTTTCACTTATCCTTTATTTCTGAAAGATTTTTGTGCCTATTTTCTGGGTTTTTGGATTTTGGAGTTCTATGTATGTTCTTCGTGTTCTTGAGGATCCTTGAACGATTCTGGATGTATTAGTGCTAGATCTTAAAACATGCTTTTTCCGATTTAAGATTATGTTTATGAGAAAGTCCCCTTTTCGAGGCGTAGTCGACTTTATCTTCTTCGCGCGTCGACCTCTGTCGACTGGTATTCCCCGTTCCTTCTTTGCTATCGACTCCCGTCTTCTGACGAGTCCATGTTGGGCTCGGGCCTTTTTTCTTTTCCACAATCCTTCTGGTCCAAGTAGTTTCCCCTGAGGTCGACTTTATGGCTAGAAGCCTTCACATACCGACGTACTCTATCGGCTTCTTTCACTTTTATATTGATCTTTGTTTCTCGACTCTTTCTCATAGATTCCAGATCGGACTCTGTTTCTGGCTCTATTCCTGGCTCTCTCGTCCGTCAAATAGAAGAATATTCAAGCTCCGATTCTGTCGAAATAATTGGCTCTAAACCTGCAGTCGAGCAAGAGAGGTCACAGGGTTCATCCACCTCGATTTTTGGAATAGACCACAACGTATATGCCCAAGCACTTTTGTCGGGTGAGTTGATGCAAAATAAAGATGATCCTAATCGAGGTAGCGACTCTCCTCGACTAAACCTTCTTCCTCAAGGTATTCCCCTTAGGCTCTTAGATATTCCTGTATATAGGACGAGCCCTATTTCTTTGTCAATAACGCCTTCCTTTCTTAAGTCTCGAGATGTAACCATAGCTTGTCCTTTAGCCAAGTTAGCTGTTCTAAATCTATTTTCTTATGCCTCTGCAGCCCAAATCGAGGGATTTAGGGCGTTCAGTGGTCTACCTTCTGACTGGGAGCTGCTTCCCCCTGGCCCCAATGATGTTTTCACTCACCCTCCTAAGGGTTGCTTCACTTTCTTCGTCGACCAAATAATGTTTGGCTTGCGGTTCCCTGTTCAACCCGAGCTCTTGTCGATTAGCAACATGTACAGTGTACCCATAAATCAATTTTCTCCTAACGCTATTCGCATTATGGTGGCTTTCATCATAATCTGTAAGATAAAGTTTGGCCACTTCTTGCCCGAGTTTCTTTTGTATTGTTATAGTTATCGTTTCATAAAGGACGCCCATTGTCTGGGTCGTCATCCCGGTGTTTCCTTCCTCGAGGATCTTTCTTCGAATGTAACCGAGTGGAAGACTAAGTTCTTTTACATCCATCCTGCTCCCGGTCAGTACCCTTTCTCCAATATCTGGCTTACCTCTAAGGTCAGTCAAAACAGCCCTCGTCCTAAGTCGAGCCAGTTTCAGAATATGTTGGACAAATTAAATAAGTTCACGTGGAGTGCCCGCTTGTTGGTTAAAGATCTGGTCTTCTCAATCATGTGGGTTGGTGGAAAGACGAGGATGCCCCTCGCGTCGATGACCCTCGTAAGCCCGTGTGTTTGTCTGTTTCTATGCTTATCTTCTTTTATTCATAAGCTGCTCGCGTTTATAACCATCGGTGGTGTTTCCTACTTACTAGTTCCCTTGTTGTTCAGTTAAAGCTTTGCAGCGCTTCGAGACCAAGAAGACGAAAGGCAGTGCCAAGTCCGCCAAGCCAATCGCTCCCTCAGCGAGACCCGATGATGGATCTGGCTCTGGAGTGAAGAAGGAGGCGGCCGAGACGACCATCGCTAGGAAATCGAAGATGGTCATCCCTTCCTCACTGCCGCAGAAGAACCCAGGTCCTGGGGCCAAGAAAAGGGGTCCGGACGAAGTCGACCCTGAGCAGAGGGCCGACTCGTCCAAGCGCCTCAAGAGTAAGGACAAGGGGAAAGCAGTCGAAGCTCCCCGTTCTCCTGGCGCCCTCGAGACGGTCACACTCGAGAGGCCCTGCCAACTCTGGAACCATCCCCATCCGCATGAGATTGCCAAATACTTTGACTCGGTTATCCCTGGGACTGACAAGGCTCGTGCTGACCGCGACCCTTACGACCGTGCCGGCCGTGCTCTCTTATGCTTCTCTCGAGTGAGTGTTCTTCGACTTTTATCCCTTGGTGTATTTTCCTTATCCTCGTTTTTATCTTACTGACTTTTCTACACCTTCCTTCCAGTTTATGGCATATATAATGCCTACCCTTCTCGAGGAGTCCAGCTCGCCTAATTCCAATGTTCATGCTTATAAGAAGAAGTGCGCGGAGCAGCTCCATGAACTCGAGGAGAAGAATGACGACCTCGCGGCGGCCCATGCCCTCATTGCGAAGCTCAAATCTGAGAAGGCCGCCGCCCTTTCCAAGGTCGATCAGCTGCGAGTCGACCTTGCTAAGGCCACCGAGGACAACGTGGCCGAGAGGGAGATCGGGGAGGAGGAAGGACGCAAATCTTTCCTCAAGTCACCGATGGGCTCCATCTTCCTCGAAGCTTATCGTAAGGAGGTCGTCAGGGCGTTCTGCAACTCTCATGCTTTCCTCGAGAAGCTGTGTCCGGCCACCCTTCAATACTTTAACTTTACATTTGATGCGTGGGAGTCGGCTGTTAAAGGCACCGCCCTCGAGGGAAAAGTCGACCGTCAAGCGCTCAAGGAGTCGCTCCCTCTCCCGCTTGGCTATCGCGGCGATGCATCACTTCCCGACGACTATCCCTGGTGGTCGGGTCTTGAGGCTCGGGTGATTCGAAAGGCTAGCCTTGGTGCTCAGCTTGAGGTTCCTCCTACCCCCCTGGTCAGGCCAGTTGATTTAATCGAGCCGAGCGGAGCAGATGATGAAGAAGAAGAAGAGTTGGACGAGGAAATGGTAGTCGAGGGGCCAGAAGTCGAGCCGCGATTGAGGGGGCGGGCGAGGGGACTGAGTCGTTGGGTGATGAAGAGGGCGCTGGGACCGAGCCTGTGGTCGACGGAGGCGAGAACGCCGATTTGGCTGAAAAATCAACTGTAGATTCCCAAAAGAACTAGATATCTTATTTGATAACTTTACTTGTCCCCCC
>CACSLK010034598.1:28712101-28734965 GCA_902706635.1 Striga hermonthica
CAATCTTAGATAAAATGTGGATTATGAGTTAAGATATGTAGATAAATATTGTTTAATGTGATTATGTTTGAAAGTGACAATAGAAGAAAACCACTTATTAAGAAATATAACAATATTCAAGCTCAATCTTAGATAAAATGTGGATTATGAGTTAAGGTATGTAGATAAATATGGTTTAATATAAAATTGATTGACAATAGAAGAAAACCACTTATTAAAAAATATAACAATGGCCATTTTATACATTATGAACGATAATTTAAAGAATAGACTATTATATCATAAGATATAAAATCAAGTATTGGTTTAGGGTTTAGGGTTTAGGGTTTAGAGTTTAGGGTATGTGCGAGGGGGGTATGCAATTTCGCATACCCCCTTCGCATTTCTACAAGAAAGTTTATTTGTTATTTTCTTTCATCTTTCAGTTATGCGAATTTCCGCATATTGCTCTCATACCCCATTTGCACTTCTACTCGAAAGTTTTTTTTTTTCTTTTTTTTTTCTTTCATTTTTCAGTTATGCGAGGGGGTATGCGAATTGCCGCATATTGCTCGCATCCCCTCTTCGCTCTTCTAATCGAAAGTTCTATTTTTTTTTCTTTCATCTTTCAGTTATGCGAATTTTCGCATATTTCTCGCATACCCCATTCGCACGTCTACTCGATTTTTTTTTTTTTTGAAATTCTCTATTCTCGAATCTCGACATATAAAATTGCGACATACAAACGTCGCATATTATTCGCCGAGTTGGTGCATAATAAAATTTTTGAAATTTTGAAACCGCTGACAGTTGGAATAATAGAATGTACGGCCGATTTCGAGGCGTCTTTTCCGCTTTTCGAAACGTCTTTCCTCCGTCTACATAAAGCGTGTAATCTTCAATCCTTATGTCATGCCCCTTCTCTTTCTTCCCCTCCGGCCCCCAAAACTCTTTTAATGGCTTCCATTTTTTCCCTTCTCTTGTATCTGAGAAGCAGTTTGCCTGAGATAAACCAGAATTACAAAAATTATTTCGATCGACCCGTGAGGCAATTCTTTACGATTACTGTGTCCGAGTTGAGAACTCCTAACCTTTCGAATTCGTTTGATGAAAAAATTCAACGACCGGAAATTCCGCTATCTAACTTTATTAACGTGGCCCCAGAGGAAACATATGCCGAGACAACGACGATGATGAAGATCAAACCTCCGGGCCCAGGTATTGCCGGATCAACTGTGAGAAGGTTGAAGGTCGGAACAGCGCGCGTCGGCAGCCGGGGCGTAATGACCCAGCCCTCTGTCATAGGCAATGCTGGCCTCAACCTCTCTAGGTTGTGGTCGGCCAGGTTTTCATGACAGAGGAAGGTGTTTGGTCGACGGGGATCTCTTCCCGGAACCCGTCTGCGCCCATCACTTGAGAGCGTGGTGGGAGGGGCCAAGCTCTTGCTGGAGTTTTACCTGGAACTCCACAAACAAGCTCGGCCCACGGCTCCTCTTTCTTTGACTGCTCTGTTGCTCGTCGGCTGGGGTTGAAGCGACTGTAAAAGCAGTAGTGTAGGGATTTCTGTTCAATCTTTTATTCTGCGAAATTCGGCTGGGTTTGAAGCGACTGTAAAAACAGTAGTGTAGGGATTTCTGTTCGATCTTTTATTCTGCGAAATACATTCTTCGCATATTATTCGTCTAGTTGGTGCATAATAAGTTTTTTTTTTGGTTCAGAATTTAATTTTTGGAAAATTCAAACCGGTTAGGCTAATGAACCTGCGACAATTAGTCGAAAATATTCCGCACAACAAACGCATATCACCCGTACTAAAATCGTAGAATATATATATATATATATATATATATATATTTATATTTGTTTTTGCAAATTTTCTATTCTGCGAAATACAAAAGTCGCGTATTATTCGCCTAGTTGGTGCATAATAAGGTTTTTTTTTAGAATTTAATTTTTTGAAAATTCTAAACAGTTTAGGCTAATGAACCTGCGACAATTAGTCGAAACAATTTCGCATACAAACCGCACAACATTCGTAGTATAATCGAAGAATTATTTTAAACAAAAATTGTTTTTTGTAAATTTTCTATTCTACGACACACATAATTGCGACAAACAAACGTCGCATAGTTCATTCACATGTCCACCGCAGGATATTCGCGGTTCCACTCTTTTTGTATAAGAGTATAAAACAATTATTATTAAACAATTATTAAAATATTTTGTGATAGAAATGGTCTGATAAATGCGATTCTTTATGCGACCGTCTCACGACAGATATGCGTTTATTCGCAGGTCTACCGCAAAGTATTAAACTGCGAAAGAGACACGGAAATAAACCATTATATTTTTTTTTGTTTATTAAAAATGCATCAGAATTGCGAAAGTGTGGCGGTTGTTACGCGAATATTACTCGACTGCTGTTTTTTCGCATATGTTGTCGTATATAGTTTATTATTTAAAAAAAAAGCGAAACGTCTCATATACGCTGCTTTAACAGTTGCATTGCACCTCTCCAGGGAAGAAAACAAAAAAGAAAGAGGGCCAAACATTTGGGACATCTTGCGACATTAATTCGCATAGTTACTGTTATAATTTTTTTTTTTTAAAAAAAAAGAACAGAACCATTGTACCAAAAAAAAAAAAAGAAAAAAAGAACCAAAACTGATGAACGTGAACGACGCCATGGCCTTCTTTGGAGATAATGAAGATTTGACGAATCAAGCTTTTCACGCTGCGGCCGGCGACTCAACGGCTGCCGTAACGGGTATGGCGGGCGGCGACTTAGCGACTGAAGGCACGGGTCCGGATGCCATCTCTTCTGGAGAGGTAACTTCCATTTGTTGCAGTTATTTAATTTAAGTTATTTAATTTCATCTGCTTTAATAGTTAAGAAATAGTTGTTTTTATATGATAATGTATAAGCAATTTGATTTGAATAATTAACAATAACAACAATAATGCGATTTGTTTAGGATTCGTGGTCGTACAAGAGACCGGAACTGATCGGTAATTATCAAGGGTTGAAAATCAACGTTTACAGCCGGCGGTCTATATGTTCTGATATCAAGAACGAGTTGGGCCACGTTGAAGGGGCCTTGACTGCTTTCCAGGGCTCGGTCTTTGGTCCGTTCCTCCAGTTTGATGATAAGGCCAATGTATCTGCAAAGGCTATGCATGGGGTTCTTTCGCGCGAGGTGACTCGTGTCGGTCAGAAACCGAACGAGATGTGGTTCCGTATTGGTAACCATTTTACACGATTCTCCGCCCATGAGTATGTTGTGGTCACCGGGCTTGCTTTTGGATCGTCTGTGTTTGACCCGAACTCAGCGCCTTCTCCTCCTCCATCGTCGATTTTCTATGAGAATATAAAGGCAAGCAGATCACTATGCAGCAGTTGTGTGATGACTTCAAGGCGGGGCAGTTCCGTTACTCTCGGGATGTGATTGTGAGAGTGGCGAAGATGCTAATGCTGATGTTCTTCATAATTCCTCATGACCACAAGAAGCCTAGGTATATTGATACCTGCTGGTGGGCTTTGCTTGAGGAAGACCAGATGTGAGAGAAATTCCCATGGGGGAGTTACTCGTTTCAATACCTGTTCGACTACTTGCAGACGGCCCAGTACAATAAAATGAAATATCATATCTACGGATTTCACTGGGCGTTTCTAGTATGGTGCTAAAAGGCAATCCCTGCATTAGGTCGTGCATGTGGAGCATGTACCTCGGTGAGACGTCCACCACGGCTGGTTCACTGGGAACTGAACAAAGTTTTTCTTCCAGATACATTTTTTGACCAACAGGTATTATTTGATCCTAAACATTTTTTTTATTATTATTGGAATCGTTAGCAAGTGATATCCGAAGTTCTTTTTTAAGTCTTAACGATTTCTGATGATTTCTTTATTTTTATGTTCTATTTTTCAAATTTAGTTAGAGGTGAATGAGACACTGCCGCTGAATGTGGATGAGATTGGCGTGTTGGACCTCTCGAATTTGATTGTTCAGGGGCCTCGATTATTGCGACGGGCTAACCCGGCCAGTCGCCGTATGCAAGACTCGACACTGCAGTCCACACCGACTCTGCAATCTCAAATTGCGGCCGACACTGTGCACCTGGAGGAGGCAAGGCCAACAGATAGGTCGACCTTTATTGAGGATATTCGTGCGTGTGTACGGGCTGAAATGGCTAATGTTATAGCCAGAATATCCTCTGAGGTGTCGGCAATCATTCTACGGGAGGTGCCGACTATTATTCGACAGGAGTTGGCCAATCTGTTGCACCCCCATCTGGACAGCCCCCTCCCCAGTCCGAGCCAGCCGTCAACTCAACGAGACAGCGTTACGCCACCCCCTCCCGTAAGAGACAGCGTTCCACCTCCACCTCCCATAAGAGCCAACATTCCCCCACCCACTCCCGTAAGAGACAGCGTTCCTCCACTCCCACCTCCGAGACAGCCGCCGCCAACCCCTCCATCTTCGAGACAACCGCCAATCCCATAATAATCGAGACAGTCATCGATTCCCCCTCCACCTCCACCTCCCATGATAGCCAACATTCCCCCACCCACTCCCGTAAGAGACAGCGTTTCTCCACTCCCATCTCTGAGACCGCCGCCGCCAACCCCTCCATCTTCGAGACAGCCGTCCCCAATCCCCCCTCGAGATAGTCGTCGATTCCCCCTCCACCTCCACCTCCCATGATAGCCAGCATTCCCCCACCGCCTCCCGTAAGAGACAGCGTTCCTCCACTCCCACCTCTGAGACAGCCACCGCCAACCCCTACATCTCCGACACAGCCGTCCCCAATCCCCCCCTCGAGATACCCGTCGCTCGCACCTCCACTCCGAGACACCCCTCCCTGAGACAGTCGTCGCTACCACCTCCAAGACACCTGTCTCTCGCACCTCCACCTCCGAGACACCCCTCCCTGAGACAGTCGTTGCTACCACCTCCAAGACACCCGTCGATCGCAACTTCACCTCCGAGACACCCCTCCCTGAGACAGTCGTCGCTACCACCTCCAAGACACCCGTCGCTCCCCCCTCCACCTCCGAGACACCGGTGTTGCAGTCCACTTCTTCTCCGCAGTCCTCGTCTTTGGAGATTAAAGTTGATCGACAAAGACGACCAGGACGTGCTGTTGTAAGTAGTCCATATCGAACCGAGGAGAACAGACGGTATGCCGAAAATAAGGGCGAGTTTGAACGGTTCCTCAAATCCACGAATAAGGAAATGTAAGTACATCCAAAAGATCTTTTATTGTTTATATTTAAAAAAAAATAACTTCCTATTATATTATTTAATAGGAGGAATGTCGGCATTCCATATGAGATGGGCAAGGGGTGGTTTCAGGAATTGGTTAATCCGGATGAAATGATGGAGGACGAGGTATGCATATGTTTGTCTTGTAATATCTTAACATATAAAAGCTCGTTCAGAGAGGGTAGGTGCTATGTTATGAATTGATGGATGATGTTGGTTTGATTTTATAAAACAACACGTGAATGCATACTTGGGGATTATGCAAAGCAATCCACTCTTTTTGGACTTGGAGCCACGGCAAGATATGTTGGGCACTTAGACCATCGTGCCGACTACGTTTTTTGTGAGATTATTTTAATCCTTTCTCTTTTCCTTGTCATTCCATTTTTATTACTAATTATATTAATAACATTATTATTTATTATTTTGTTGTATTTTATATAGATGATGCTGGATGAATTGGAGAAGGAGATGGATAAGGGGGGAGTGGACCTGGAATCGGAGGCCCTCCGATCTTTGATTCGCATTGCGAGTGAGGGGGTCAGCGGTTGGGGGAATCCGTGTCCTTGGAAGGGGATTTTTTTTTGCCGAAACGATAGAGATTCTATATAAAATAAAAGCGCGAACAAAGTTCGAATACAACGAGGACACCAAATTGAAACCTCAGAGGTACTGATCAAAGTACCTAGAACCTCAACACAAGAAACAAAGAAAAAATAACAAAGGAGCAATGCATCTTTCCACTGCCTAAGGCCTAGATAGATACATTCCTACAACCAACTACAAAACAAGGAGAAGAAAAACTGACACACTACATCAAGGACCAAAATCAATAGAAGAACTGCATGAAAATGAAGAGAATTCTTGCCAGTCTTTAAGAGCTGCAGCAATCACAATATGATCAGGCATAAGAGAGTTGTTGAAGATCCAATGGTTCCGAGATTTCCAGAGCCACCACAGCAGGTAGGTGGACAACTGGATTCTATCAACTACATTTCCAGTTTGCTTGATAAGGCTGATCTGGTGCCACCAAGATTTGAAGGAGTGAGTATGGTGTTGAAGACCATCCCAATGCACAGGACCATGATCCCAGATTCTTGCAGCTCTAGAACAGGAGAACAACAAATGCTCCACAGTTTCCTGGTTTTCCCCACACAGAGAGCAGATGACATCAACCTCTATTCCTCTTTTCCTCAGGTTAAAAGCTACTGGAAGAGTGTTTGTGATGCACTTCCAAAGAAAGTGTTTTAGTTTCCCTTGAATCTTCAGCTTCTAGCATCTGTGAAACAGTTTGTGTGGTTGAGCATTTGAAGAGCTTGGTTCAGGGATGTCAAGTTGTTGAAGCTTCAAATCAGCAAGATGTTTGTAAGTGCTTGCAACTGAAAATTCTCCTTTGGGATCAAGACCCCACAACCATCTATCTAGCCTCACAGGGTTCAGAGTGTTTATATTGAGGATGGTTGTGCTCTCATCAGCATCAAACACTTGGTCAACTAACCAGGTGTTCCATTCCTTCCCATTATTTTGCAGTAAGTCCTTGACCCAAATAAGATGGCCTCTTGCAATTTCAATCAATGTGGGATGAGGTTTCTTTAAACCAGGTACCCAATTCACATCATCAATTTTTGTGGAAAGACCACTCCCGATTTCAATTTTAAGGCTTTTGGCAAACAGAGGCATCACAGAGAGCCAACTGTTCCAAAGCCAAGATCCTTTTTGTAATTTCACAGATTTGTAAATGGAGCAATTAGGAAAGTATCTATCTTTAAAAATCTTTCTCACCAAAAGATCTGGATTTGTAGCAATTCTCTAAATCTGCTTGCATATGAGGGCTTTATTAAATAGGCTGATATCAAGAAATCCCAGTCCCCCTTTGAGTTTAGGTAATGTAACTCTCTCCCATTTCCTCCAATGAACACCAGAATCAGAATTACTGCCTGAATGCCACCAAAATTCTGCACAGAGCTTAGAAATTTCTTTGCAAACCGAGACTGGAAGCTTAAAACAGGTCATTGAGAATATTGGCAAAGCCTGAATGACAGACTTGATAAGGACTTCTTTGCCAGCTAAGGATAGAAGTTTATTCTTCCAGCTCTGCACCTTTGCTCTGACTGAATTGAGGATAAAGTCAAAGACTTCTTTTTTTGATCTGCCAATTCCCAAGGGAAGGCCTAGGTACCTGGTTGATCTATGAGGAACAATGCCATGGAGGATATTGCAAATTCTGTATTTCAGAGCCTGAGAAGTGTTCCTACTAAAGAAGATGCCAGATTTTTGCAAGTTGACTTTTTGACCCGAGAAAAGCCTGTATTTCTCCAACAGGTTAAGAAAGTGTCTAGCCTGATCCACACCACTGAATAAGAGTGAATCATCTGCAAAAAGGAGGTGGGATATGCCAGGGCCATTTCTGGACAGCTTGATGCCTTGGATACTACCTTGGAGTTGTGAGTCTGTGAGTAAGGCAGACAACAATTCTGCAACAATTATTAAAAGGTAGGGGGACAGGGGCTCCCCCTGTCTTATTCCTCTTGAAGGAGTAATGTAGCCACTGATATTGCCATTAGCTTTGAAAGATATAGTTGAAGTAGAGACACAGACCATGATAAGCTTCACAAAGTCAGGGTGGAATCCCATTTGGTTCATGATTCTCTGAAGACAGCTCCATTCAACCCTATCAAATGCCTTCATAAGGTCTAATTTCAAAGCCATGAAAAAATGAGGACCTGTGGAGTGCTTGTTGAGGAAGTGGAATGCCTCCTGAGCAATGATGATGTTGTCCATGAGTTGTCTATCTTTCACAAATGCTGATTGTTGAGGGCTTATGCAACTGATGAGGCAATTTTTTAATCTCTGAGCAAGGACTTTGGATAAAATTTTATAGACCACACAACAAAGGCCTATGGGCCTAAATTGACTCAAGGATTCAGGATTTGGAACTTTGGGAATTAGAGAAAGAATGGTGTGGTTCCAGTATTTCAGGAGCATTCCAGATTAAAAAAAGCTGAATAAGGCATCCAAAAGGTCAGGTTTGATGAGGGACCAAAAATGCTGATAGAACAAGGCACTCATTCCATCTTCACCTGGTGATTTCTCAGGGTGAAGAGAGAAGAGAGCTGACTGTATTTCCTCCTCAGAAACAGGTTTAAGGAGATCTTGGTTCATATCTTCAGAGATTGTTCTAGGAATTAGCTGAAGGATAGAGTCACCATCCCAGAAGCCCTCAGTGTGAAAGAGATCAGAGTAAAATTCAGAGATGTGATTTTCAATATCAACCCGAGAGGTGAGAACATTACCTTGAGGTGTGATGAGTCTGGATATAGCATTCAACTTCCTTTTTTGAAGAGTATAAGCATGAAAAAATTTGGTGTTCCCATCCCCATTTTTAATCCATCTCAGCCTAGATTTATGTTGCCAGTATTGTTCTTCAAGTCTGTGAGCTTCATTGAGATGATTTCTAGTCTTGTTCCACTGATCCCAATAGTCCTCTGATTTATCTTCCCTCAAGATTTCCAGCTTCTTGGTTAGGACTTCAATGGTCAGTTGATTTTTTTATTTCAGCTGGGAACTCCAAGTTAAAAGAGCTACTCTTGTGTTCTTGACCTTCTCCTTGAGCCTAAAGAAAGGTGTACCTTCAGTGTGCTGAGACCAGGCTGCTTCTACTGTTTCTTGAAATCCTTCCATCCCTATCCACCTCTTGTCAAAGTGGAATCTGGTTGTCCTCTTGTTATTTTGTTGCCCCAAATCCAGCAGAAGAAGAGAGTGGTCTGAAGCACTTTTGATCTTATTAGAAATACAGGCATTTGGATAGCTTTGGGTCCAAGAGAAGGAGGCAAAACCTCTGTCTAGTTTCTCTTCCACCATGCCTTCTCCATCTCTGAGGTTGCACCATGTAAATTTGTAGCCTTGCAAGGGAAGCTCATCCATTCCCATGCTATTGATGAAAGAATTGAACCCCGGAAAACTCCTGCTGCTCTTTTTGATACCTCCAATTTTTCTTCAGCTGTTCTGAGGTCATTCCAATCTCCAATTGTGAACCAACTGTCTCCCCAATAAACTTTATCTTCTAACATTTCCTCCCACTGAGAGGTTCGAGTCTGCTTACAAGTACTAAAATACACAAAATACCCCATTGAGGGGGATCAAGGTCTAAAGAAAATTCAACAGCAATATAGAAGGATTTTTTTTTTTTTTTTTTTTATTTGGATAATATTTACATAGGAGTCCCAAAGGAGAAGAAGACCCCCACTTAAGCCAACAGGGCTAACATAGGCTAGTCTATCATCAAAACCCAGCTTTCTAGCTACAGACTTAACAAAACCATTAGATTTTTTAGTTTCAGAAAGAAAAAAGAAAACAGGGTGGTGAGCCTTAAGAGACTCTCTGATTTGGGAAATTGTAGAGGGCCCACCCAGCCCTCTACAATTCCACACCGCAGCTAACATTTGTCACTTGGGCGCCATTCCAGGCTGGCCGCCCCCACCTTACTTGATTCAACCTTCTGCTTTTTGTTCTCCTCGAGAGCCGTCATGCTGGAACAGATTTCTTCATTAGATTCCTCAGTGTTGTCTCTGGTTCTCTTAGATGATTTGGTTACTTCCTCAGTAGGAGAGCAAATGTCCTGCCTTTTGAGCCTTCCCAATCTTGAAGAGGTTCTCTTCCACACTTTAGTTTTGTAGGCTTGTGGACTCTCAATAGCCATATGAGGAGAGATGTCATTTGGAGAGGAGGCTTGAGGCTCCTCAATTTCCATATCTTTACTTACATATTGCTGAGGTATGATTTGGAGATTGTCCTCTCTCTGGATTCTGAGGGGCATAGGTGTGGATCCTTTGTGGGAAATGATATGCTGAGATCCCTTAGAGGTGGACGCTTCTGTAGCTGAGACTTTTTTGTGTGATGGAGATCCTTCAATTGAGAGAAGTTTGTTGCTGTCATGATTAGGAGAAGGGGAATTTGATGCAGGTGACTCCACATTAACTGGGGAAGAAGGGTTTTCTTGTCTTGGAGGGTTGTGAGACCCCTGAGAGTTAAGTCCTGCCCAGTGGTTACTTTCAGTAGCTCTCATCCACGACCCAAACTGTCCTTCACATAGAGTCTTGGAACTTATGTCAGCTAGCCTCTTAGAACAAGCTCTGTCCAGATGCCCGATGATTCCACAATAATGGCAGTGGTTGACCAATCTCTCATACTTGAAGCCAACACTTACTTCCTGATCATCTAGCCGAAGATTAGCACAACGAGGCAACGGCTCATTTAAGTCAATCGAGACCAACAACCTCATAATTTCCCCCCATGACTGCCTGCCCCGACTATAACCACATTGTGAGTGTGTTTGAAAACTTTCCCTATCTTTAATCCCACCTCTGTACTAAGCCAATCAAGAGGGACATTGAATACCTGAACCCAGAGCTTGAGTTCCTGGAATGTTGAGTGATTGATCGAAAGTCCTCTCTTCCATTCTGATAGAACCATGTACTGATTGTCGTATGTCCAGTTGATTCCTTTGGCTACCTTCTCTTTGTCCTCTTTCCCTTGGAAGATGAATTGGTAATAGTTGGGCCCAAGGTCCTTGATATCCATAGGCTGACTTAAGCGCCAGATATTACTCAGAGCTCGCTTGACCCCTATCCAGCTGGTTTTCCGGTCACCGATAACCTTTCCAAACAAGCTCCGTTGACATTCGTCTGCACTGATCTTGATATCATCTCGACGGATGTCGATGAAATTATGTTCTTTCTCAGATAAGGATACACTTTGAAGTTTTTGAGAGAGTTCTTCATCTTGACCTATACAGTTTGGGGATCCCATGAACCCTAATTTGAAAAAACGGAATGAGACAAAGGGAAATGAAAGAACGCTGAAGAGATTAGAGAGCAAGGATGCAGGTGGGAGGTTGAAAAGAGAGGATTAATATGTAAGTTTTCAATGATTCCAAATCAATTAATATTGCAATCTTTCCTAAAAAATTAGTGAATTTCTCACAACTCAATGCAACAGATTATTGGAGTAGTGAATTTGTCCAACCACTACGTGACTGTCAAGATCTCTTTACTCAAGGGGACGATAAGTGTGTTTGACCCTCTACAGCATACGTATTTAGAAAAGAAGAACGAGCACATTCGCGAAAATCGCGTCAAAGGACTCCAAAAAATCTAAAATCTAATTCCATTGGTTGCGACGTATGCGGATGTAGAGAGAGTGAGCAAAAAGTTCGAATTGGAATTCAAGGACCCAAAAATACTATCTTGCAACATGATAGAATTAATTGTGGTGTATGCGCTGTGGAGATGGTACGAACATTGCTCACGAGGACGATGCGTTTCAAGAAATCTAACTATTAGTTGGCTAAAGCAATGAGGCACAAAATTGCTCTACAAATTTTTCAGTTTAGTACAGAACCAGACACAATAGTTCTTTAATGATTCATTTAGTACATTTTTATTATTTTTTTTTGCATTTTATTATAATTTTGTTGTTTGTTGTATGTATGTGCCATTTCTCATACCTGAAAGAAAAAAAATAAATTAAATTAAACGATGAATGATGAAAGAAATAAAAAATATACTTTCGAATAGAAGTGCGAAGGTGGTATGCGAGCAATATGCGGCAATTCACATACACCATCTCATAACTGAAATAACTGAAAGATGAAAGAAATAAAAATAAACTTTCGAGTAGAAGTGCGAAGGTGGTATGCGAGCAATATGCGGCAATTCGCATACCCCATCGCATAACTGAAATAACTGAAAGATGAAAGAAATAAAAAAAAAACTTTAGAGTAGAAGTGCGAAGGTGGTATGCGAGCAATATCCGGAAATTCACATACCCCATCACATAACTGAAATAACTGAAAGATGAAAGAAATAAAAAATAAATTTTCGAATAGAAGTGCGTAGGTGGTATGCGAGCAATAGGCAGAAATCTGCACACCCCATCGCATAACTGAAAGATGAAAGAAAAAAAAAAAAACTTTAGAGTAGAAGTGTGAATGTGTTATGCGAGCAATATGCGGAAATCGCATACCCCATCGCATAACTGAAATAATTGAAAGATGAAAGAAATAAAAAATACTTTAGAATAGAAGTGCGAAGGTGGTGAATATGCGGAAATTCACATAAACCATCGCATAACTGAAATAACTGACCAAAAAAAATTATTATGCACCAACTATGCGAATAATATGCGACGTTGGTATGTCGCAGTTGTGTCGCGAATAATTTTTTCGACTAATAGTCGCAGATTCATTCGCCTAACAAGAATAATTATTTAATGGGCGACGGACCGCGATTGACCGAATCGTACATCGAATCTCCGCATATTCATCGTAGAACAGTCGCATACTTTAACTCATAATTTTCTCGCCCATGCTCATACCTGTCGCCTATTTATCGCACAGTTAATCACATATGTCTTCGTACTTTTTGGGGTGTAAAACTTAGCTTTTTATTGGGTGGTGTGAAAAACTTAGTATGACTTTAGAACGGGGTGAAAATAGCTATTTCCACTTTAAAAAATACATCACCAATAAGTGCATGTCACCTACGCGGTGGGCATATTAACATGTGCCCACCGTGGGTAGGTGAGCATTTCTCATAAGTAATAATAATAAAATAAGTGAATTGCTATTTACCAATTACCATATTCTCTTACTACCTACTACCCCACCAAAATACTCTCCTCACAATTTCAATTTTTTTTTCTCCAAAACGAAAAATATTAGCATAAATAAAGACAAATAATACATAGTTCAGATTGACAGAAACGCCTACAAATCACTAGCCAACGACCACACACAACTGGAAAACACTAAGCAGGGAAAACCATACAAGATGGCCTGACAAGAATAAGGGACAAAATGGATAATTTCTCGGGCTTATATATTAAAACATTCAAATAAGCAATCCCCTTCCCCTATATATTAATCCAGAACGCGTTGAGCCTACTTGGCTGCTTCTGATGCTTCAGAATCCTATGTGGCAAAATTACATGCTTCGTTATTAGGCTTGGGTAAATTTTAATTTAATTGCAAACCAAAAATAATTAGGTTAGGACTACCATAAATATGTTTATTATGTATGGTCATGTTACATGTATTAATTGCATTTTAATATCATTCCTTATTATAACTATTGAATTGTATATATATTTTAAAAGTTAATAACTTTTGTATATTTTTATCAGTTTTACAAATGTAATATATCAAATTAATTTTCTTTTGATGAGCTTCGATTTAACATCCATATTGTATGTATAAAAAAATAATTTATATTTACCTTTATAACAATAATAAAATTATTTTTAATATTAATTAGAAAATAAAATTATTTATCAACTAATATATTTATATTTCAAGTAGTTATATGATATAAGTTATAAAAAACTCATATAATATAATACATGTAAGTCATAAGTAACACATATCATTCTAAAATATATAGTAATATATATATTTTTTTTTTGTAAAAAAGTAAAATAAATTTAATATAGTTTTCTCATTAATTTAAGAATAATTTTTTGACAAGCACCCGTGTAATACACGGGTGTTGTACTAGTAATAATAAAATAAGTGAATTGCTATTTACCAATTACCACATTCTCTTAGACTATCTTTATCCTCAATCCAAATCAACACAACCTAATAATTAAAAAAAATTTCTCTCTCCTCCACATACACAACCTAATCTTCCAACTTAATTAATTTTCATCCCCAATCCAACCCAACTTAAATATTTATTTTAATTTAATTTATTTAAAATTATAATTTTATTTCAAAATATATCAAGTGTGGTCTCTATTTGTAGAGAATGAAAAAATACGAAATTTAATATCTTTTTTATTTTCTAAACAAAAAAATACACTTATCCAATCAAAATGAGACAAGTATCCCATTTTCTGATCGCGACCCAAGGTCACAATGTGAACTAGGTCGCTGAATATTCACGACCTATCCTTCTTTTTATTTTATTTTTTTTGTTTTTAATTGGTGACCCACTAGGTTGGGTCAGCGTTAAAGGTAGTCTTACTACCTACCACCCCACTAAAATACTCTCCTCACAAATTTCAAAATTTTCAAAAGAATTTCTCTTTCTCTCTCTATCTTGTGACGCCGCCTCCGCCCCCAAATCAATTCCGAAAAAATTGAAAATCCTTGAAGGAAAAATTTCATGATTGGTTTGTTTTTTTTCGATTTGTTAAAAAAAGGAAGATTGCAGTCAGTCGCCGAGGCTATGAACGGCAACCGATCGCGACCGGCACAAGCGCGGCCAGATTTGTTGGTGCACCAACACCGTAGGCGGTCAACATTGTTGGCCGACCGAACCCTAGGCGGTCGGGCACCCTATGCGGCCGCCATCGCTGGCTGGCCGTGCGCTCTGCCTGTCAGCGGGCCCCAGCTGATTTTTTTTTTAATAACTGAAATTATTTAAGTATGTTAAATATGTAAAAGTAGAATTGAATAATTTTTTTTATTTAGGTCAATTTAGTTAAAATTTGGTTTAGTAGTTATTAATAATATGTTACTAATAAATAATATAATATATATTAGTTAAATGTAATTATATTAAAATTATGATAATAATACTTTTTAATAATACTGTTATTAATTAAATAATGTATTTAACTTTAATATTTTTAGGAAACGAATTAGTTGTAATATATGTAATAAAATAGTTTGCTGAGTAATTATTAGTTTTAAAAATTATAATTAGTATTCTAATATAGGTTGAAACAATTGTATAATTTTTAATTAATTAGTTTGTATAATTATATAATCAAAAAGTGGAACTATATTAATTAGTTTAGTAAAATATTACAACTCCAACTCGACTTCGAAGTCAACTGAAGAAGTAATACTTAAAAATGTATTTTAGGAAATAGTAATAATTAATAATACTAACTATACTTAGTTTGCATAAATAATAGTAATAAATAATTAATTGTAATTATATTATAATAATTAATAAAATATATGAATTTAAAAATGTTTTTTTTATTAATTATTAGTTTAAATGATTGATTTAGACTTGTGATTTAGACTTGTGGTAGATCTGCGACCGGCCACCAATGGAGAGGTTGCCGAGTTTTGTTATTCTGGACCCCGACACACGAAGAGTCGGTATGTAGATGCTTCCGCTTGTCAGGCGAGACTGAGATGTTGACTAGTCACACTGACCAGGCTGGCGGTTTGAGACGCTTCGCTTCGGTACAGACTGGTCAACAACAATGTTTTAAATACCGGTATGTACCGGTAATACCAGATACTGGTGGTTTGACCGATACGGTTACCCTCTAAATACCGTTTTGACCAAAATACTAGTTTATACCGGACAATATCGACCAAAATACATGGTAAAATACTTGTTATACCGAATTTTTATATATATATATATATATATATATATATATATATATATATATATTTATAACATATTTTTATTAGTTCATTTATGTAAACATAAAGTTCTACACTTAATTTTAATATATTTACATTGTTATTAGATTTTAGTATTTACTATAAATTTTTTTTATACATTATTTATATTATAAAAATAGATTCATTTAATATTTATTAAAACCGGTAAAATAGACTGTAAAATCGGTTAAACCGTTTGAACAGCGTACCGGTGGCTCATCCGGTATGATCAGCGGTACGGTATTTAAAACATTAGTCAGCAAACCCGCTTCCAGCAGCAGGATGATTAATATGAGTCGACAGTCGAGAGGTTGCAGTTCTTAGAGGATTTTGATGACTTTGAGTATGCAGATGACCAGGACGTTCCTCCACCACGACAGGCTCTTTCACGACATGCTCCTCCACGTGTTGGGGGCTGATTTGCGTGCATTGGATCGTCAGGTATGTAAATTACGTACTTATTGTTGTTTATCATTAAATATTTGTATTTAATAATACCATATCATTGATACAATCAGTCACAATATGTCATATTTATAAGTTCTATTATAATGCAGGTAATAACAAACGATCTAGAAGTGTACCTGAATATGCATGGGTAGTTACAGGCCCGGTGCCCGGTGGACCCATTGATGGGAGTGTTATCCCTAGCTTCTAGGGCACGTGGCCTCCCGCATGTGGACTGTAGAGCTTAGAGGCATACTGAAATGCCAAAACAGACAAGCAGCGCATAACAAGTTGAGGACTTGGCTCTCTAGTATACCTCCCGATCCACGCGATCTTATTGGTCGAACTGGGCTGTCACATCTGGTGGACTTTATGCATACTCACGTGGACACTCCACTCATTTCTGCATTTGTGGAGCGCTGGCAGCCGGATACTAACTCGTTTCATATGCCTTTTGGTGAAATGAGTATCATGTTGCACGACGTTCGGGCCTTTGGGTGTTCATGTGGAGGGAGAGATAGTTACACAAAACCCCGACACTAGCCCTGCCAGGCGTACTACATGGAGATGTTGCAGCTCCCGAAAAAATGAGCTAATTCAGTCGTTTAGACAACATGGTGCGGTGACAGTTTCCGCCGTTTTGGCAGCATTTCAAGGGAGAGCCATGTTGCATGTGGATGAGGCTACGTGTGGGTGCTGCTAGGTACCACCTTGTTAGTGGTCAAGAGTGGTAGCAGGGTGGGTCCTAAACTCCTACACGAGATGATCGACGACTTGGATAGAGTTGGGACTTACTCTTGGGGCTCGGGTGCACTGTCTCACCTTTACAGACAATTAGGTATTGCCAGCAAAAAGGGTGCACAGGGACTGTGTGGCTGCTTTACTCTTCTGCAGTCCAGGATATATGAGTACTTCCCTTGCTTCCGACCCCAGCGATAGCATTTGGCCACTGTGTTGACTGTGTCGCACGATCTCGCTTGTGGAGCGTAGAGATGACGGAGAGGTCAGAACGTCTTACCTCTATCTGTCGGTGCCTTGGTACTTTCACCGCCTCCGATGTATGTTAAATTATTTTATTTAAATTTAGTTAAAAATTATTTCAAACAATAGAATTATTTTAATAAATGTTTGTATGCAATTTTGAACAGGTGCAATGGTTGACATACAACCCCAACACAACTTCGATAGAGCCTAGGACCTTTATTGCAGATGCCTTACGTACCGCGATATTGTGGAGTCGTACTTGCCTTTGCAGTTTATGCGTCCGCTAGGCTTCATTCAGATTATCCCTCCCCGTATGATCCGTCCATCCAATGCAGTACATGCTTGTTAGTCTAGGCTCTACAAGGTTGAGCATGTTGATACTCATGCAGTAAATTCCTGGCACTAGTTCCCGGTGGTGGCGCGCGCTGACTTGACTATTTTCACCCCCACCACATATCATGGAGGAGAGGCCGATCAGCGTTACTCAGAGTGGTACGCTCAGGTTTCCCATCCTATTCTCTTGGGTGATAGTCTGCAAGACGAGTATGCGGTCCCTACGCGCGACAATACCGATTTATGTAAGTCATTTACTCAATTTCAGTTAATGTTCTTTCATTACAGTATTTATTTTTAATATATATATGGTGAGTCAATCGTCTATTCTCCTTGACATCAGACTTCTGCAGGGATTGCGAGGGGGTTTCTCCAGTTTGGTGGCGCATTATGAAGGTTTATTGGCTCGGTGCAGGTTGAATTGGGACAGAGCCCAGCAGTGATGTAGAGAAGTTTGATGTTTGGTTTTATTGTAAAACATTCATGAAGTTTTTATGGTTTTTTTATTTTTTTTGCTAATTCATTTATGTTTTATCTATTTCCAAATGTTATACTACATTTCAACTGAAAAAATCTGTAACAATAAATGTATACGTTCTCAATCTCTATCAGTCCCAAACATTCATAACAATCAACGTATACATACTCGTGTGACTCGACACGACTCGTATCACTTGCCCTACGACTCGTGTGGCATATTTCTTGAAAAACTATCTACAAAAATGATGCACAATCCAACAATAAAGACAATCAAATATCATAATATATCAATCTAAATTATTACAAATATTACGCCACGACTCGGTCCTGTTAGTATCTCCTCCACATATACCGACCAACTAGGCCGCATATTCCCTAACGCCTTGCTAAAAATTACAATTTGTCAATCCTCTTGTGTAAGAACAACCCCAATCCCAGTATCACTCACATCGGTATGCACCTCAAACATCACGTCAAATTTTTGCATGGCCAGAACGGACGTGGTGGTCATCGCCTTCTTGAGCTGCTCAAACGGGACCTTGTTTGTTATGGCCCATTTAAATCCTCATTTTTTGTCATGTGTGTCAATGGATTGGCTATCGATCTATAGTCCTTGAAAAATTTTCGATAGTAGTCGTTTAGCCCCAAAAATCCTCTTAGCTCCGTCAAGCTCTTCAACTTCGGCCACTCCACCATAGTCTCGATCTTCCGAGGGTCAACCTTCACGCCCTCATGGGATATTATATGGCCCAAATACTCTACTGTCTACTAGCCAAATGAGCACTTGGATGGTTTGCTGTGAAACTAATTTTTGGCCAAAATCTATAAGGCCATGCACAAGTGCTCCAAGTGTTCCTCTTAATCTCTCGAATTGATCAATATGTCGCTGAAGATTACCAAGACAAATTTGTGCAAGAACTCTCAAATTATTGAATTCATGGCAAACTGAAAAGGTTGAAGGCACATTTCACAATCCGCAAGGCATCACCAAGTACTCATAGTGCCCTTGATGTGTGCGAAAGGCCATCTTAGGAATATCTGCTTCTGCCACTATGATCTTATGGCATCTGACCCTTAGATCCAACTTAGATAAATATTGTGATACTTTTAGCTCATCCAACATATTGTCAATGCTCGGAACAGAAAAATAGTCTTTGATGGTTGCTGCATTCAAGGCCCGATAATCTGTGCAAAATCTTCAAGTTCCATCGTTTTTCTTCGTGAGTAGCACCGGTGGGGAAAACGTACTCATGCTATATTTAATTAGCTCCGATTCAAGAATCTCACCGACTTGTCTATCGATCTGCGTTTTCTGAAAATGAGCGTATTAGTATGGATGAAAATGTACAACCTAGATCTCGCCAATCAACGGAATATGGTGATCAATGGCTCTCCACGAAGGAAGCCCCTTCGGCTTGGGTAACACCTCACCGAATTGCTCAAATAACTCTCAAATCTCGTAATGATGCGACGGTGATATCTCGGTCCCTTCGGCTCCACCTTCTGCCTTGACAACAAAACGTTGGCAGCCATCATTCTATAATTTCTCCATATTTTTCAAGCTCGTCTCCTTGATGCCTTCATTGGCATCGATCGTTAACAGACCAGCCTATCCTCCGAACAAAACTCCATCATCCAGACCCTATAATACGTGGTTTCTGGTCCTAGGCCCTACAACCACTAAAATCCCACCACTGCATCAGGACCTACCAAAGGCAACACGTAAAGATCAACCTTCAAGGTAACGCCATACAATTTGATAGGTATGGCCCGAAAATACTCCGAACACCGTAATACTCCACATTGGCAACACTCATGGAAAAAGGCTCCACATTTGACACTGGTAACTTCAAATTAATGGACAATGCAACATTAATAAAAATTATGGGAATAACCATTGTCAACTGGCACCACAACTCGCCAGTCCCGAACCCGCACTAGTAGCCTCATTATCTTAGGCACTTGGGTCTCAGCCATAGCGTGAACTGATATCTCTGGATCATACTCGTGGGCTCAGTGTCGTATTTTGGCTCGCTTATATGCGCTCCTCCTTGTTAGAATCGGGTAATTCGATAAAAAAACGACTGCTTTTCCTTGCATCTGTGGCCCGTCGTAAATTTTTCATTGCAATTAAAGCATAAGCCCTTCTCCCGTCGTCGCTGCATCTCATACCAAGGTAGTCGCCGAACCTCGGCTGGTATCAACCTTAGGTTGCTCGGTGACGCTTCACTTCCATTTCGGGGCGTGCTGTCTGTGAATGGGCCTGCACTGCTACCCCTGCGCATAGCGGCCAGACGCTCGTCTCGCATATGTGAGGCCTTCATGGCTACACGCATAGTCTTCGGCTGGTCTAGTCTCACCTCGACAACAAGGTCCAACTTTTGGCCCCTGATGAACGTGCTGACCAGCGCTCTTTCCAGCCAGTTGCGCCCTCGACTTAAGCGCTTGAATTCTTTTTGACAGTCACGTAAACTATCCACTTGTCGATTATGTGACAAGGTTACATCATAATCGTGGTACTCCGACGATCCAAACAGCGTTATCAGATGCTTTTCAAAAATTTTCCAACGGATCCGCGTATCCTTCTTCTTGTAAACACACGATATCCATTGCCACAAGACGTTTGGCTCCCCATAGAGATAATAGACAACAAATGTCACCCTCTCGACCTTCGTAATTTCATTGATCTTGAAATATTGATTAGCATGACTTAGCCAAGCATTCGGATCCATCATGCTGAACGTATGTAGAGTTAGTTTCGGCCTCTCGAACCTGCACATCTCACGATGATTTGAGCCTCGTGATCAGTTGTTAGATTCCTTCTCGAATTCATCGTGTTCCCCATCCGAATCACTTCAATCATCCGATGATGAAACAAAGTTTCCCCCTCGACGTGCTCGCTGCCTGACCATGATGAGCATCAGCCGCTCGAGTCTGGCCATAGTCTGGTTCATAGAATGAAGACCGTCGCTCATGGTCCGCAAGCTCTCCTCCTGATTGTCATGCCTCTCTCGATTTGTCATGGTGATACGCGATCGATCAATCACAATGAATGCACCAATGATGAAAATCATGTATCGTGGATTGGGGTTTGTGGTAACCTGCACAAACTGCCTTGGTTAACACAAGAGGTTTTGTGCTCGAAAAACTGTTTTTTATTATATTTATTGCTTCTTGAAATAAAAAATAATTACATAGACTATTTAAAGAAGAGAAATACTAATCCTAAAGAAAGTAGATATCTATGTTCTAGTAATTATCATAATAATCAAATACCTATGCTAACTAGGAACATACTTATAGCAATAGCTAAACTAAGAAAAGACATATAACAATAGCTAAACTAGGAAAATTGGTCGACTTGCCCCTCATGACACATACTTATAGCAATAGCTAAACTAAGAAAAGACATATAACAATAGCTAAACTAGGAAAATTAGTCGACTTGCCCTTCATGACACGCCTGTCATTCTTGCGCCTCAAGCATCGCGCGGGATTCTCGGGTCGTCGGCGACGGTCTAGATGTCTCGCATGTCTCGTCACCGGTCGCGCGGTCCCATATGATCGCCTCACCGGTCATGTTATCTTGCGCGGTTGCCACATCAGCCGCGCTATCTCGCACAGTTTGCTGCTCCGCACAGTCCGCTGTTGCCGTGTGGACCTCTTTGATGCACGAACCGATTGTACGCGTTGAGCATTCGATCAGCTCTGCACGACTGAGTTAGCTCCTAAAAGAAACGCATTTTCAATTAAATAAATAAATTTCAAACTTTTTGCCATTTATCTCCAATCCCTTCAGATCTCTTATTTATAAATGCAGCTTCCCAAACCCTAAAAGCCCTAATCCGCACTCACTCCACACCCACATGCCACCGCAGGTATGAAGAAGAAGAAGCAAAAGCAAACAACTGTGGCGGCCGACGCCGCCGGCACCGTCGATTTTGACCTCAAATCTGCCATCCACCTGCACAGCGGATTTTTCGACCACTTGATTGAACTGATTCCCGCCAGATTCTACCTTCCGAGAGAAGATGCCGATTCGAAGCCATGGTACCAGGGCCTCTCCAAAGCCGCCAAGGCCTCACTGAAGCATCAGTCGAAACAGAACCTCAAGCTCGCCCGCCGCCACCGCTTTGACCCCGACGGTGAGCCCTCCTCCACCCTCCACCTCCTCCAGCAGCAACAGAATAGCAAAGGTACTGCCGGCGAAGATGGCGCCGGTCTTGAGGAGGAAGACTCCCGGCCTAATCCGATTGATATCGAGGATGATAAGGCGAAGTCTGTAACCTACGAGGAGCTCCGAGCTAAACTGCGACGAAAAATCGAGCTGCTGAGGGGAAACAGGGGAGAGGGGAGAGTTCACCAGAAGGTGTCGAAAAATGATGGGTTCAAGAGGAAAAGGGATGAGGAAAATGACGGTGGAAGTGGTGAAAAGGGAGATCTTTCGGATGAGGGCGATGATGGTGAGGAGATTATCGAGTATGGAAAGGTGAGATTAGGAGACGAGGATGAGGGGAAGCGTGCAAAGAAAAAGAAGAAGAAACTGCCCAAGGCCAAGGAACTTGAATTGGCCAAGAAAATGCAGGAGGTGAAGAAGGAGAATCCGACTGTGGCCGAGCGGGAGTCGTGGAAGGCAGCCACCAGCCGGGCCATGGGCGTGAAGGTCCACGACGATGCGCGGTTAATCAAGGAGAGCATGAAGAGAGAGAAGAGGAAGAGGGAGAAGAATGCTGAGAAATGGAAGGAGAGAGTCGAGACCCAGACGAAGATGAAGGATGAGAGGCAGAGGAAGAGGAAAGAAAACATCCAGGGGAGGATCAATGAGAAGAAGATGCGGAGGATTGCCAAGCGCGAGAAGAAGCTGATGAGGCCTGGGTTTGAGGGCAGGAAGGAGGGATACATTACTAAGGAGTGAAGGTTTAATGGGTTGTTTTTTTTATTATTGGTTTTTCAAAAAAAAAAA
>CACSLK010034598.1:28734980-28748466 GCA_902706635.1 Striga hermonthica
AAAAAAAAAAAAAAGAAAGAAAAAAAGTGGAAAATCCCTTTGTGGTATTAACTTGTTTGGTAATTTAGCTCTTGGTGTGTAGCTCAATGGAATTATGTTGTTTTGACCATTGAGACAAACTTATTGTGTATCTGGTGTTGCGTTTTGCTTATAAGATTAATGGTTTTTTAACATTGTGGTTCTTGTTAGTACTTCGGTAAAGGTTTTCGCTTGGCTGTTTTGTACATTTGAAAATAAGTTCGATGCAGGAGCGGGTGTACTATGGTGGTCAATTTGTTGGCACAATTCAGTTGATGATGTTCAATTGTTTTTCTCGAATAGTGTCATTTTTAATTGTTCATGATACTCCTATTTTGTGTGACTATTTATATGGTACAGCCGCTGGGGAACGGACTTTTCGTTGCCATGGAAATCTTCTGGGTGGTTCATGATGCCTATTGAAAAGTGATTCAGATGAGTTTGAGCTCAATCATTTAAGAAAATTCGAGTTGTCTGAGGTATTTAGTCCTTTTTCATTTACTTCTCACCGTATTTTGTATTTGTTATAGCATGTGCTCACCTAATGGTTATGTTGTCGCATATTATGACAAAAAACAAAAGTTGATCAAGATTCAAGAATAGGGTTTCTAGACATGAAGAGCTAACCTTATTTGGTTATGTAGTTCACTGATGATGAATCTACGGAAAGGCCTGTTTGATTGATCCATTAAGACCCACATGGACAATAGAGATCCAAATGTAGCCAAGGACAATTTGCTGATGAGCCATTCTTATTGCAAGATATTACCGGCAAATCATCCTTGGCTGCACTTCCTCTTCCTACCTATCTATGGAAGTCCCACGATTGTAATTGCAATTTAGATATTTTTGCTTGCTGCTATACTCACATCAAACTTATTATTAGAAGTGGACACTGTACCAATTATTCCATAATACTGTGATTGACCTCTTGAGACTGGCATTAACACTAGAGAGCCGAACATAGCCAAAGACAATTTGCTGATGAGCCATGTATTTTTTTCTTGATAACCATTGGATTTTAGAGAGGTTACCGGCAAATCATCCTTGCCTACAGTCGGCTCTACATATCCATGGAAGTCGCTCGGATGGGACATCTTGAGACTCTCATGAACACTAGAGAGCCAACCGTAGCCAAATACAATTTGCCGATGAGCCATGTTCCTTTGTTGACATTTATTGGCTTTGAAATAGGTTACCGGCAAATCATCCTTGGCTGCAGTCGACTCTCTACATATTCATGGAAGTCACTTGGATGGGACCTCCTGAGACTCGCATGAACACTAGAGAGCCGAACATAGCCATGGACAATTTGCCGATGTGCCCTTATTTCCTTGAATTTTTGGGCTTTGAAGGAGATTACCGGCAAATCATCCTTGGCTGCGATCCACTCTCTACATATTCATGTAAGTCTCTTGAATGGATATACATGCCGTGTTGAGTTGTGTTTGCTGTATGGTCACACCCATTTATATAAGTTCACTGAATGGTCGTATTGGAATTGCAAATATTCCCATTATTCCAGATAATGGTAAAATTATCTTTTTTTTTTTTTTTGTTTAAGTGGAAAAAGTTATCTTGAGACAGAGAATGTGGAATCAACTCAATTGCATAACAGACAAAAGTGAGCCTGAGGAGAAGGTGATAAGAATTCTGAAATTCTGTTTTATGTTCAATCATTAGCATATGTATGGTGCAATGTCATCAGGCCGTCGGCAAAGTTGGATGGCTTTGGACCACTTGCTTTTATGGGCGGCAAGAGACACACCATTGTACTAAATGCTTTTCCTTATAGCTATTCATTCTGTCAAATTTATTTCTGTTACACTTGTGCATGTTTTGGACTGCATCCCATCATAATCACAGTTTATGCCTATGAGGATCATAGATTTCAGCGATCTCGAGTAAATAAAGATGCGCATCATGAAATAATAAAAAAAATGGTTATTTTTAATTGGCTCGGTTAGTAGGTTGTCGGTTGTGCTTACAGTTCCATGTTTACATGACCATATACTTTTGTGCTGATCCTTTTGTTTTGCAGCCGTATGCTAACCGTAATTATGGGAGGATGTTTTAAGCAGATAGTTGCACAAGAATAGGCTTGTGTGTGTATTTACTCGATTACCGTGTGGAACTGTAAGTCTTTCTTTTGTAAGATTTTATTTATCAACAGAAAACGATATATACATCTTAAATTTATGTGAACTTGCAGGTCACATTTGGAAGATTTGATGCTCAATTCTAGGGCTTCCTCAGCTTGATATTCTTGTGTTAAGACGTGCTTTCCTCCTGCGTTGTGTTTACGTTATATCTTCAATTACAGGCTATAAGTTTTAACCCGAATTTCATCGGACATCTTTCCATGTCTGTTAGATTTTTGGTAAGAATCTCCATGTCTGCAAAGGCTTATCTGATTGATCGATCGATCTCTCAAGACTCGCATGGACAGTAGAAAGCCAAATGTAGCCAAGGAGAATCGAGCATTTTTCATTGCAAGAGAGGTCTCGTAGGCAAATCATCCTTGGCTGCAATCGACTTTCTACCTAACCCACGAGAGTCCATTGGATGGAAAAACACTATAGCAATCTTGATCTTACATGTACATATGAGATGAGATAGTCAATTTTGTCATCTCATGAGCGAATATATACGGAACTTCAATGCGATGCTGTGACGAAGATGATCAAGTGAGGAAGAGGGAAAAAAAAAGTGACAAGAATTCTGGAAAAATTCCAAGTTCATATTCTTATCATTTGTACCCGTGACTGTATGGCACAAAGCAGGATGAAATTTTGGGGGACCACAATGGCATTTAAGTGTGATAATCATTGGTGTGTAGGCTAGGTGGTTAACAACTTTTGGAATCTTTTGCTTGAATGAAAATTTTACATTTGTGTGCACACACAAATTTTTTGGAATATTGAGCTGCAATTTTAGATGGACATGAATTTTTACTGGTAATGCAGCTGTTAGACAAGATTAATTGTTAGACCTTTTTAATATAATGATGTAGTTTCAAATTTAATATCATATTTTAAAATATGTTAATTTTGAGTATTATTTTGGTTTAACAATAATCATTAATTCTTTCACTATTTTTTTCTTCAAATAACTTCCTTTTTCAAATTGACAAAGCCCTAATCTCCCTCATCCATCGACGCCGTCTCTCCTTCTCTTCATCGGTTCGCCTTCCTTGGCGGAATCGGGGCTTCGACTAGTGGTCGTTCTCGGCTGCTCGTCTCCCTCCCTGAAGTGGCGCGCCTCTCGACTAGTGGTCGTTCTCAAGCTGCTTGTCCAAAGGACGGTACGTAGTAATAGGGGCGATAAATAATAACACCCTTTAACAAATGATATACATATTATCACCTAGGCCAATTTGTCCTCTAACCAAAATAATTCTGTCCATCGGCGATGAACCAATCATTCTTGTTTGCAAGTGACGGATAAAATAATTATGTCCATCACCGATGAACCATTTTATCTAAGTAAAAAACAATAGAACATAGAAATTGTTTAATCAAACATGATTCTCGCTTAACAGAAATAGTGTAAATAATGTCCAAAGCCAAGCTTTCAGTATAAACACCAACAATCTCCCACTTATACTTAATGTTTCGATTTTACAAGTGTATGTCTATCAATCTGTATTCTAAAAGACCTATGATGACCCTGTCGCCACACATCTGACTCCCATTACTTCCACGTGTTTGATGTAGACCTTCTCAGGCAAACTCTTCTTGAAAGGATCAACTAGGTTGTCCTCTGATGCAATCATAGCAACCTCTACGTCTCCTCTTCCTACGGTCTCTCGTATCAGGTGCTACTTGAGCTCTATGTGATTACTCGACTTGTGGGCTCGTGGTTCCCTTGAGTTTGCTACTGCACCACTGTTATCACAGTAAATTGTGATACATTGTGGCAGAATCACTTCTAAGTCCACAAAGAAGTTTTTGAGTCATATTGCCTCATTCGCTGCCTTAAAGGTTGCGATACACTCGACTTCTGGTGGAGTCTGCCACGTATTTTTGCTTAGCACTTCTTCATGAAATCACTCCACCTCCCAAAGTAAACACATAACTTGATGTTGCCTTACTCTCGTCCCGGTCAGACTGGAAGTCAGAATCGCTGTAACCTAGTGAAAACAAGCTGTTAGCACGGTAAACTAATATGTACCCTTTAGTCCTTCTCTAGTACTTGAGTATATCTTCACCGCAGACCGATTCCCCAGATCAGTATTACTTTGATATTTAGCTTCCATGACAACGGCATAGCTAATATCGACCTCGTGCACAACATTTCATACATGAGACTTTCTATTGCCGAAACATAATGAACTGTCTTCATGTCCTCTATCTATTGAGTTGTCTTGGGAGACATCTCTTTAGACAAAGTTATTCCTTGGTGAAAGGGAAATAACCCTTGATTGGAATTCTGCATGTTGAACATGTATGAAGACTGTGATAAGCACATCATTCTCTTCTCACGGTCTCGAACGACCTTGATACCAAGAATGTGTCTTACTTCTCTTAAGTCCTTCACATCAAATTGCTCGGACAACCATACCTTTACGTCTGGCAATTTCTTTTTATTGTTTCCAATTAGAAGTATATCGTCTACATAAATCAAAAGAAACACCACCACGCTCCCACTATGTTTCATATATACACAGTGCTCATCCGGCCATTGAGTAAACCCATCGAATGGATCACCTCATTGGCTGGATGTTCCAGGACCTCAAGCCTGCTTCAGTTCATAAATGGACCGATTCAGTTTACAAACTAGATCTTCATGTCCCTTTGCGATAAAACCTTCTGGTTACTGCATATAGATGTCTTCTTGAAGACTTCCATTAAGGAAAGTCGTCTTAACATCCATATATCATATCTCATAATCCATATGAGTGGCTACAACCAAGAGAATCTGAATAGACTTAAGCATTGCTATTGGTGAATAGGTTTTCTTATAATCGATCCCTTAATTCTAGAGTACATTTTTCGCAATAAGACTAGCTTTGAAGGTCTCAACCTTCCCATCCGATCTTTTCTTTCTCTTATAGACCCATATGAATCCAATAAGACGTACCCATTGGGTGGTTCTACAAGATCCCAGGCCTGATTGGAGTTCATTAACGCCATATCAGCGTTCATCGCACCTTGTAATGATGCTGCATCCATGTCTTGGAGTGCCTCATCAAACGTCCGAAGGTCTGATTCTAATTCACTCGAGATTGAGTCCGATGTCTCTCTAAAGAACATAAATTGGTCGGGCTATCTCACAACTCTCCCACTGCGACAAGGAACTATCTGCACTGGTACACGTTCAATGTTCCATGTTGCAGTATTATGTAGTGTATCTTCTTGCGCATTCAGTAGGGGACTAGCGACTTCACTCACAAGTCTACTCGTGGGTTTGTGGTTCATAATATTGTCTTCTTCCGAGAATCTAACGTCCGTGCTAATGATCATTTTGTAATCCTCGAGACTATAAAATAATCCACCTTTCGTTTCCATGGGATAGCTAACAAACAACCGTACCTCCGAATGCTTTTCCAGTTTGCCAGCTTCTCGTTGGGTTCTATTAGGAACATCGGCAATGTGCACATTAAAATCTATTGAATAATAAATCCTAACACAGCGGAATCATTAGTTAGGATTAGGACTTACGGTTTAAAATTTTTGCCGACTATAAGACGTTTCTGATTACCACTATAGAAAATCTTTTTGATCCGCAGAGTCCATTGGGCAGCCGAATTTGGCCTCATCAATGTGTTCCGGTTGCTTCTTGGGCTCATCGGATTGTCATCGGATTGTTCCGAGCTGGACCGAGCTGGGCTGGACCGAGTCTGGGCTCACTTTGTCTGGTCTGGTTGGGTCTAGGCTCGCTGGGCCTGGGCAGGTGCTGGGCCGCGGGTTGCTGGGCCTGGTCGGGTCGCACTGGGTCGCGGGCTGCTTGCTGGGTCGCTGTTGCACGCACACAGGCGCACGAACACGCGAGATGGTCGGGCAGAGACGTCCCGTGACACGCAGGGCTCGCGGGGTCTTCGCGGATCCTGCTCGGGTAGCGTCTGGCAGGTGGGTCACGGGGACGCTGCAGGTCGTCTGCTGGGCATGTGCGAGGAACTCGGGGCGCACACAGCGGCGCGCGATGAACTGGGGATGCGTGGCGCGACGCGTGTGGCTCCGGGACCAGCGCGTCCGGCGGCTGGTCATCGGGAACTCTCTGGCGAGCTCGTCTCGCTCCGGTGGTCATCCTCTCATATTTTGGTGGCCATCAGAGCTGCTGCAGGGATGAATATATCCGACGGGATGAACGTGTGTGTATATTCAACGGGATCCGAATTAATAACCTTCAAATCTTCTATTGTATGACCTTACACGATCTCCAATAAATCTTGGTGTAGTGATTTATTGTATTTCCCAAAGCCTCTTGATCTTCTTTTTCTAAGACCTTCCGGTTTTATCGAATTTTCTCTCAAAGAAGGAACTCTTTTTCTCTCATAATTTTAGGCGTGTGATCAACCTTATCATTGTGAAAAAAAACGTGTGATACAATATTATCTCATGAGGCTAGGGGACTTGGTGTATTTATAGACTACAATATGGACCCCATATGCTTAGAAATCCTAATTATTTTTCATCTCATTTCTCATATAGGATAATATTCCTCCTAATCCTTAATTACCTTCTAGAAGACTCCATAGTTTCCTGACCCTAGGTAATATTCTAGAAGGAATATTCCTATCCTTAGAGAATCTAAATTATGGAATATAATTAATTCCTAATTTTTAATTAGAATTAAATAGTAAAACATTCAACTAGAGTTATATTATTGCTCTCCCCATTTAGCTCCGTATTATAATTAATTCGTCCAATCAATAACTTAATATTAATTTAATTGATCGATGTATCTCCTTTTAAGATATAACATCCATTGATTAATTAAATTACTGACAATAATTAATCAACTTCTTATCCATTTTCAAAACTCGTACCACTTAGATCATTAATCATTATGTCGGATACATATCCGTCTGCAGGGCTTGACATAATATTCATTACTGAGCTCATTTCGGGGACGTCATCAACCAGCACAATGGGACAAGTGACCGTAGATAATCTATAACATCACATCATATAAACACCATCATTTACCAAAATACCGAGTATGCCATCCTAACAAAATAAGAATCACCTTTGTTAAATCAAATAAACAAGTAATGAATATATATGCCCGTTTTATATTATCTTACAGCTTAAGAGTACGCATCAATTACTGAAGGTCTAGATTATAAATTCGATCAGTAAATCTTATAATCTTATCCTTCCGTGGTCATGTTCAATACTTAACATAAGTACTAGTGCAATCCTTCAGTCAAAGACCAACTGAATCAAGACTGCACTACAAGCTTTTTCCAACATGGGTCTCACTGAATGTCTAGACTGTGAACAAGTAGTTTATATTTTGCAAAGGAACTGATAGTATGATATTTATATTAGACACGACAAACCATACTATCTACAATGTAAAATAAATTTGTTATGATTGCATAAATAAATAAACTGCAAACATAAATACTTTGACTAAAGCATGATTGCCAGATCAAAATGGAATTGCTAGAATCTACAAAACGAGCTTTTACAACATACCTTTAACAATCTCCCACTTATGCTTAATAAGCTCATGGCTATTACTGACCACGGTTTTCTTTCAATCTAATTTTCAAAGAATTGTTATCCTTTCTGCCAAAACATCCGACTCACAATCCTTTAACTTGGCCAACATCCGCTTTCACCTAAAAGAATTTCACTTGGTTGTCTACTGATGTAACTAGACAACAAACGTCTACTCTGTCGCAGTCTTTTGCAATGGGCGTACTTGCTCTATGTGCTTCTTGCTTTATGAACTAGTGATTCCTCTCTGTCTGCAACTGCACCAACTGTCATCACAAACAAATTGTGATCTGGCGAGGTTTTCACATTTTTCGCCCAATGGCGAGTCCAATCTCTACGTTGCTTGCCATTTTGGGAAAGAATGTACCAAGTTTCTATGGTAGAACCTGTCAACGTATTACCACTTGACATTCCTCCAAACTGTTTGGCTCACACAAGTGAACACAAACCATCTGGTGGATTTTACTTCTTGTTCATGTTTGATTAGAAATCAGAATCTTTTGTGATCCATAGGTTTCTTATGGTTCGTTTGGTAACCCTACATATTATCCTTAGCCCAGTTACGGTGCTTGATCATATGTTCTACCACGAACCATTGTTTCCATCCAGAATTACTTTGATATTTACTAATTATGCCCTTAGTAATAAATATCAAGCCTAATTTATTGCATACACTAGGCTTCGTATTGCCGTGCATAAGGAATGCCTTTATGTATCATGCAAACATAAAATGAGTCTTATGATAGTATCGACATGAAATTAGGAATAATCGCAACATATCTTTCTTGTGATCCTCAATCTCAAGAACTTCTGTTCATTCCGAATCTTTCATATCCAACTACTTGGATAACCATTCCTTTGCGTCTGCTAATATTTTCACACTGTCTCCAGTGATCAAGATGTTGTCTACGCATAGTACAAAAATACCACCACGCTTCCAATGCACCACACACAATGCTCATTTGGTTAATGATCAAATCAGCGATTCAAACTTATCAACCAAATGACCGGCCCAACACAGCCTATAAATGGACTGTCTCAGCCTACTGAGTAGATGTTCTTAGCACTTTTTCCAATGAACACTTCTGGGTGCTGCTCCGTGGATATTCCCACAAGACTCCTAGTTAATGAAAATGTCTTGACACGCACTCTGCCTAATCTTATAACTCATATGAGTGGCAACAACTTTGAATTCGACTACCGGTGAAAAAGCCAACTCATAATAGATCTTATTCTTTTTGAGTCTACCATTTCACAAAAAGCCTTTCCTTTGTACAGACTTAAACACGGCTACTGGTGAAAAAACTAACTCATAATAGATCTCATTCTTTCTGAGTCTACTATTTGACAACAAGCCGTGCACTAAAGTCTTCACTAATAGATTTCGTCCAATAGCCTTTATGCTACTTGATAATTATATAAGAACCCAGATCTGATTAGAATCCATGAACCCAAATCACAAATCATTAAAACTTTGCTAAGTTCTACATCCTTGTCTTAGATCAACTCATCGTATAACCAGGGATCATTTCAAGTTTACTAGAGACTAAGTCCGAGACTTTCTCAAAACATAAATTTCGTAATCTCGTGTTTAATAGAGACTGAGTCCAACGACTCTCTCATTGTCACAATTTAATGGAGTTGCGTTGTAACCCCCCCCCCCACTACAACGATGTTCTCTCTACAAAGGTGTATGTCATAAAATACGTGTTGCAGTTCTTATTGTGGTATCACATTTGTACACTTGGTAACAAAGTTTAAACTTTCACCTTATCTTTCTTCAAAACAATTTAACAAATGGGCTTTGTGGTTTATTACTTAGTATTCATCTAAAGATCAGGCATTCGCAGTAATGATCACCTTCTGACTTTTAGTACTATAATAATCCACTCATTTCTCATTACTATGAAGTATCCCACACATAGCATAATTTCTGAAGAACTTTTCCAATCCTATTAGTATCAATTTTCTAGCACGTGTGCTGAAATGCTCTGAATCTAAAAAAGTTCCTGACTAGGCCTAAGCCTTGTCCACAATTCATTCAAAGTAATGACTACTAAGCTTAGATAGGATTATGCTCAGAACTATCATGCTATTTGCACAACTCCAATATAAGAAAGTGAAATTCCTAATAACTCATCATTGACATAACCAATCTTCTTGAGAGACATTTTCCTTCGTCATGTTACACCGTCCTATGCCGGTGAACCAGGTGCAACTTGTTGAGATTGAATCTCAACACCCATAAACATTTCCATGATTTTCCAAAAGGTATTAGTCACTACGATTTCAATCGTAATGCCACTGATACATTAATCTCGACATCTTTCCATAACTGTCATCGTCTTTTCTCAAAGTACTCAAGCTTATGAAATGTCACTTAATGTAACCTGTCTAGAACAAAGTTTTTAAAATAAAAATTTACAAGACTACCTTTTGTCTTAAAAATCATAGAACTTCACAAAATCGGATGAACCAATTCTATTTATTGGGCTTCTAAATCCTTCGACCTACAAAAGGTCATCTATGTGATTTTAGCTACCAAGTATAATTCATAGGTCTAATAGTTTCATCCATTCCCAAAGAACCCATAAGTTCAATGGCTATCCATCTTTGAATTCTACTTACGCTAAAAACCCCCCAAACACTAGATGCCAAAATAATGTATGATTCATTTATTGAAGGGTCTTTCTTTTTATTGGTTCTAGTCGACGCGTTACTTATTTTATTTATTGCACTGTGAGACATATTGGTTCACTGAGTCTACACATTGTCTACCTACGTACCAAATGGATAAAACATCACTTTTAACCCATACCCAATTTAGAAACTGAACACGAGTTCTTTTCAAAACATGGCACGTAAAGACATTTACTCATAAATCAAAACTTCTATAGAAAAACTCTTTCTGAGATATTTTGGCTCCTTTGAGTTTACAAATTGTCCAACCTTGTACCAAATGGATAAAATGTTTCATTTTTCAAAACATAAAACATAATCTCCATACACAATTTAGAAACTGAACATGAGTTCTTTCTAAAACTTGGTACCTAAAAACAAATACTCATAATTCCGTAGCAAAACCCATTCTAGATGATAATATACCTATCACATGTCAATTGGTTTCCTGCAATCTTTTTACATAATTAGTGATTACGTATCTATTCACCAGGTACTAATAGATAATACCACTAAAAATATTTCGACTTTCTAGTGATTAAGATTTACCTTTTTTGTCTTAAGAATAAAGCAGTTCATCTTCCTCTGTCCATTTTGCTTAATCGGATACACACGCCCTTTCACTTGTATTCATCGGCAAAATAAGACACTATTCAAGTTCTATTTCTAATCATGTTTGAACAAGTACATTATCTTTGAGAATTACGGACAAGAAGGCATTTTGAATTCCTGGGATTATGCAAACATTGTTTTGCTCAGTGAAGTGCTTTGAATTTAACATAAAATATTGATCCCTTCAAAACAATATTCAAATAAATTCACCGACACCTCAAAGCATCGAATCCCCGCAGGCCACAGAGTATGGACGTCTACTGTTCATACCATCGCAAGCAGAGGGTTTTATCCCATTAATTAACATGTTGCCCTAACAACATTTAATTAATAGTCGGTCCACCTTTTGGCCTACGCAAAATAAAAACAACATTTTCCTTTTGGAATATCGTAATTATTTGCACTTTAAGTGTAACCCATTAATTAGTACCACGTTTACTACCAAAATTATACGTTCACCTTTGGGTGATCCGTACGCTTTTGAAATAGCTTGCTACTACCATCTGAAGGTGATCTATCCTTGTGAACTATGAAATGAAACAATCTTTGGGCTCGATTAAATCACTTCACTGACAAACCTATAATGGAGGCAGTGGATACGATTTATTTCAATCCGTTCACACTTAATATTATATTTAAGTGATTTTCCTAAACATGCTCCTAATAATTTAATTTGCACATAAAGAAATTAAATCAGATAAGAACATGCATAATTAAAAGCAATGATAAATGAAGAACAATTACATAATATAAATTACATACATTGATCTTATGGCCCACGCAGGGGTCGTACACGAATGATCTAGTAAAGCATTTAAACTATGTGGTGTCCCACCGCGCGAATAAATTATTACAAACATACACCAATCCAAAAGTCCTCGACATGTCCGAGGATTATAAAACGACATACAATAATTAAAAACAAACATTCATACGGGCCATAATAGTGAGATTCAAGAATACCTACAAACAACACTCATTTGCAATTCTAATCTACTATGCGATGTGCCCGTACACAATTAATTCACATATATCACGCAAGTCCTAATTCAAATAGTGCCCAAAGACGAATTAATTTGGCTCTAATACCAGTTGTTGGGTTCTGTTATGAGCATCGACAATGTTCACATTTAAATTTATTGAATAATAAATCCTAACGCAGTGGAATCTATAGTTAGGATTAGGACTTACGATTTAAAATTTGTGCCGACTCAGACATTTCTTATTACCGCTGTAGAAAATAGCTTGATCTGCAGAGTCCGTTAAGCATCCTGATTTGGCCACATCAATGTGTTCCTGTTGCTTCTCAGGCTCATCGGATTGTCTCGAACCTTCGGTAGATGAATTAGACTGCTCGGAACTCGCCGTTGGGTCAAACTTGGGCTTCTGGACCGAGCTGGACTAGTTCGTGCTAGGCTGGACTAGACTGGGCCGAGCTGGACTGTCTGGTTGGGTCTGGGCCGAACTGGGTGTTGGGTTCGATATACCGTACGGAACAAAGTTTACAGCGGAATTTAAAATTTTATAAGTATTTATCTTATAAATACTTATTCCGTACATAAGTATAACGATATAACGAATAAGCATCATTTAAAATCTAGTAACTTTTACTAATTTTGATTTGATATGTAATTTATAAAAATTACCTTTGTTCTTGAACTCCTTCAAAACCGACGATGTATGAGGAAATCAATTCTCGGTTTGGTAATGATCACTTCTTGTGGTTACCCACTTTAGGAATCCAAATGTCTTCCCTCTAATCGTATCCACCTTTTGAACTTTGGTTCCGACTATAGTTTCTTCGCTAGTAGAAACTACTCGGTTTTTCAAGAAGTATAGAATATATATTTATAAGGAAATTTTTCAAGAACACTTTCTTGTATTATCACTCAACTCTTTGAATGAATTTTCTCTTGGAAGAATTTTGCTCAAAACTTAGCAATTAATGTGCAAACATTTTGCACCTATTTATACTAAACATTTTAGCATAAAATAATCTATATTTGATATATTTTATTTTAAATAAAATAAGATTTTATTTAAATAATCATACCAAATATTGACTTTTAATTAATAACGTGATTGGTTTATAACCACCATCAATCATTATTATTGTATTAATAAAAATAAGATTAATTATGTGGATTAGTTAATAACTCCTAACCACCATAATTAATTTATTCTTATTATTATTTAATCTTCAATCATATTAAAGATAAATACTAAAATAATAATTCTTGAAAATATTTTTCAAGACTTTATTATTTTAATCTATTCTTCCATTTTCTTATTTAATAATCTTATTATTATTTAGATTTGAAAATCCAATTTTAAATTCCAACTATTAATTAGTAATTCTATTAATTACTAAATTAATATCCAAAATTCAATTAATTAATCTAATTGATTAATTTAATATATTCCTTTAATTGATATCTAATCAAATTAGACTTTTCAATTAATTCTAACTCTTTAGAAATACTATTTGAATTTTACCTTCATTCAAA
>CACSLK010034598.1:28770030-28781214 GCA_902706635.1 Striga hermonthica
GTACCTCGGAGTTAGTGATTCGACGATTAGCGTCATCTTAATACGTGAAGAGGGGATGTTACAGTCACCTATTTATTACGTCAGCAAGGCCCTACATGATGCTGAACTACGCTATCCCCCAATGGAGAAGTTGGCGTTCGCACTTGTCATTGCTGCTCGGAAATTGCGACCTTATTTCCAAGAACATTCCATAACTGTTCGCACTTCATATCCGCTGCGACAAGTCCTGCACCGACCTGACAGTTCGGGATGCATGATAAAATGGGCAGTTAAACTCGGACAATTCGACATCCATTACCAACCGAGGACCGCGATCAAGGCACAAGCCCTATCCGACTTCATCGCCGAATTCACCCCAGCTATAGAAGTTCATGATGACAACCAACTATGGGTTCTTTACATCGACGGTTCTTCAACAGCAAACCGAGCACGTGCGGGAATAGTCCTGGTGAATCCAAAAAATCGATTATTCTGTCATTCGGTGAAATTTCTCTTCACTGTAACCAACAATGAAGCCGAATATGAAGCTTTGCCATCCGGATTGAATTTGGCTGAATCTATGAACGTGAAACACCTCAAAGTCTTTTCAGACTCCCAACTCCTTGTCAACCAAATCAATGGTTCGTATGAAGTCAAAGAACCTCGGTTGACACCATATCTATCCTTGGCAAAACGAAAATTATCAAAATCTCTGTTGATGTCGAACACATTCCCGGAACTCTTAATGTTCAAGCAGACGCCTTATCCCGACTAGCTTCTAGTACCGGGATGGATCTCATTATTCAATACTTGGAAACTGGGGCCTTGCCTTCGGACCAAAAGGAAGCTCGGGCACTTCGGATCCGAGCAGCTCGGTACACACTGGACAACGGAACTTTGTTCAAAAGAGGATACTCTATCCCACTTTTAAAATGTCTAACTGAATCTGAATCGCGATATGTCCTTGAAGAAATACATGAAGGGATCTGTGGAAGCCACCCCGGTGCGCAGGCTTTATCTTACAATATTTTGCGGCAGAGATACTATTGGCCAACCTTAAAAAACGATGCCGCCGCATGGGTTCGCAAATGTCCGAAGTGCCAATTGTTTGCACCTAATGTTCATCAATATCCTGTAGAGCTCAAGTCGGTATACAGCCCATGGCCTTTCGCCAAATGGGGGATAGACCTCATAGGTCCCCTACCGACCGGAAAAGGTGGCGTCCGATTTTCCATTGTTGCGGTCGACTACTTTACCAAATGGGCTGAAGCCGAACCCTTGGCCACAATAACTGAACAAAAAGTTGTGGACTTCATATGGAAGTTCATCATTTGCCGCTTCGGAGTACCGAACTCAATTATCACCGACAACGGTCGACAATTCGAACGCAAGCGACTTGAATCTCTTTGCGAAGAATATAACATCAAACAATTCTTCTCTTCGCCCTACCATCCACAATCCAACGGCCAAGTCGAAACTATCAATAAACTCATAAAAAATGGCCTTAAAGTCCAACTTGATGCTGCCAAAGGAGCTTGGCCTGAAGAGTTGCCACATGTCCTATGGGCTTATCGAACAACTACAAGGACGTCCACTGGCAAAACTCCATTCTCATTAACTTACGGCTCAGAAGCTGTGGTCCCGATCGAACTCGGTGAACCAACTTACCGAGTTCAGTATTTCACCGAAGAGTCCAACTCGGATAACTTGAAAGCTAATATGGACCTGCTTGAAGAACATTGCACTCGTGCCGAACTAAAAAATGCTGCTTACAAACACAGAAGCGAAAGATATGTCAATTCTAAACTCAAGCCTCGTTCATTCTGAGTTGGTGAACTTGTCCTCAAGCGCATAATGGGACCTGACCCCGGTCCACTTTGACCAAAGTGGGAGGGACCTTTCCAGATCATTGAAGTCCTACCCCATGGAGCATATCGACTCGCTCATCTTGATGGAACTCCACATCAGTACCCATGGAATGCTGTTTTCCAAAAGAAATTCTACCAATGAATAAACCGAAGTTGAACTGCAGACTTTTGCACTGATAGACCCTCCTTTTGCCCCTCCGAGGGAACGAAGTCATTCTTTTGATGTAAAGAAAATTTGAAAACTTTCACTTTTGAAATCCGAGCAACAGCTCGGTACCGATGTAAAATTTGAAACTCGGTTTTATTAACATCTTGTGCCGATGTAAACATTGCGACACTCGGTCTCGCCGATACCCCGTAATATATCCAAATCCTACGCGTGCTTTGGTTGGGGTTGAAGCTCGTCCACGTCACTTCAGCAAACATGATTTGACGGGTCCCGATAATCACCGAATACAAAATAAACATTTCGGTTGGGGCCACTTCCTAATCGAACTCTGACGAAGTTCGGTGAACTCTATTAACTTTATGTACGACTCGGAATGCGTTAAGTTTTGCAAATTCTCCAATAAGTTTGCATACCGACTTACGCTAGTGGCCGAATTCGTTAAAAACAATATCAATGTGGAACTCGGAAATTATCTATGTAAAAAGCCCACAACTCGGTTACTAAAATAAATAAATCCGAGTTGGGCAGCCTGTTTTTAAATTCGTACCGAGTTCATTACACTTGATCTAAAAATTGCTGACTTTGCCCGAAAAAATAAACAAAATTAAAATCGAACAAACATTTTTAAATTTATGATAAGTCGGGGAAATTTACGATGACATACGCCCTACTAAGGATGTCAACATGCTGACACCCCGATTACATACTTCAAAATATTATAAAAATATAAAACTGCCAATATTCAAAATTTTTAAGCAGCATAATCCTTATCGCCTTCACCTCGACCGCTGCTGCTACCTTCTCCGGCTTCTACTTCGGAAGACAGTTGTTTCTGAAGTCGTTCTAAGACCGCCACTTCCTTCACCTTGGCCACGGCATCAATAGCTGCATCTGACACCGGGACGAGCTCATCACGCGGATCTTGCACTTCATCAGACTTACCTTCAACCGGTGTGACAACCTTGATGATATCAACTTCCCTGTCCACCGACTTAGCCTTTTCATCAATGTAAGCTTTAACCATGCTCCGAATCTGCTCCAGAGTCATGTCATCGAAACTCTGTTCGACCTCCACATCGACAAGAGTTGAGATATATATGTCAGCCAACTCTTTCCTCTTCTCCTTCTCCCCTTCAAGAATCATGTTCACGTAAGCGCGACGGAGAAGAGCCGCCCTTTCTTCAGTAAGTGGAGGCAAGTCGGGGTTAGCTGCAACTTCTTCAACACGACAAAGCATCCACTCGCAAAACTCTCTCTCGTCGTCATAAGCTTCTATATGCATCCCTTTAATCTCCAGGTCAATGCCGTATTTTTTAAGCTTATGGAACAAGAAAAAGCGGAATTCATCGATGTCGTAATAACCTATATTGTACCGCTCTATGACCCACCAAAGTGTCAGGCAGGTATTCATCTCTAGTTCCAAATCTGGGCCCACTTCTCCTACATCGGCGCCGACGTCGCCCGCAGCCTCCTCATCACCGACTTGGACGGCTGCAACCTCAGGAACCGAGTCTTTCCCGGCTTGAAAACCGTTCTCATACATGAACTCCCCATATTCAGATTTCTCTCTTTCCAACTTCACCATCTCAGCTTGATGAGCATCCCGTTGTCGGCCCACAAGTTCACGAACCTCGGTGCATTCTTTCCGAGTTGCGTCATGCTCAGTCTTTTCTTGCAGCAGTTTTTCCTCCACTTCCTCAACCTTGGCTTCCAAAGCCTTAGAATGTTGTTCGGCAAAGGCAAGGCGCTCTTTGAGTTCGGCCACTTCGGTTTGAAAGGCCCTCTTCTCCTCGGACAATGCCGACATCTAAGCCGGCGCCACCTCCAACTGAGCAACTTGTTCAGAAATTTTACCTTTCATGTCGGCCTCAACTTTAGCCGTCTCCTCCTTCAAAGACGCAATCATCGCGTCTCGTTCAACCACGGTCTGTTTTTTCTCCTCCAACTGGGCAACAATTCAGCCGTGGTCATCCTCAGCCGCTACCAGACTCACCAGAGCTCGGCCCAGACACGCCTTAGCGTAGCTCAACTTGTCGACGCTTGACACAGAAGAGACTCCCACTTCAGCGCCGTAGACTGCAAATGATGGGAATTCTATCGATGATAAAGAAGAGGCATAGGCATCGGGTCCCACACCATCAAAGGTACCCGCGCCGCACTCTTAGCATTCTCTGGCATGTCGATCCTCGAAGACATATATGGAGATTTGACAGATTGAAATGTAGTAAACCACTCCTCCACGACACCTTCGGGCACCTTAACATTGGCGGCCCGCTCATCATTAATAGACAAGAAAGACTTCTCAAACAGGGGAGATTCATCACTACCCTTCTCCGTAGCTTTACGACCGGATTCGTACTTCTTCTTCGATCTCTTCTCCAACCCGGAAGAAGCACCAACATCAGAAATTTTTACCAACTTTCTCTTCTTCCTCTTCTCCGGTTGTATAGACTCCACAGACTTCAGAGGAGAGGATGGTTTCTCCAGCTCTTCTCCCGGCACCTCGGTGTGCACGAGCTCGGTCATGGCCAACTCGGTTCCTGTCACGTCTGGCCCAGGCTCGGCTAAATTTATGGCAACAGCATTCACAACAGGAGGCATTTCGGTAGGTGTGACCTCTCGCTGAGACTACGTACCTTCTGGAACCGCTACTGACGTCGCGCTTGACCCAACCTCGGTCGACCTCTTATCAGCGTTCTTCTGTACAACAGTTCTTTTCACCAAAGCGCGAACCAAATCCCTCCTCAGGGTGTTGGTCAGTCGTAGATCTCGGCTCCTGCCAAATTTGGATTGCAGATCCTTGTTTGGATACTTACGCCTGAAGTCTTTCGCCTCCTTAACGGTACAATAACTCAAAAATCCGAGGAGCGGATAGTATAATGCATTAAGACAGTAGACGATCGAAATTACCAACATCTATTTTACATCTATTGAAGTATGGGCAAAACTATCAGATAGTAAAGCTCCCTTACCGGGGTCAAATTTCAAACTAGAAACTCCGGGAGATAGACCAGCAGCTTCAAGTTTTGGATCTACTACAAGTTTGCGATAATCCCATATAACTTTGTCCAAGCCAGCAAGTGTAAGTAGCTTCCCACCGAACTCCGGACTCAACTTCGGTTCCTTCTGCTTAGTCTCTTTTTCTACAAAGAGTAAAAGTTCCGACATGTTAGTGCACAGAACAAAGCCAAAATCAGAAAAATATACCAGGACTGAAAAACAAAATAAACTCACTTGCTCCAGAATGAATCAACATCGGAATCGTCATCCCGTCTATCCGCGGTTCATGAAAAAACCTTTCAGACTGCCATTCTCCTCCGACCCATAACCACTCTTCCTAGAAGCCATGGAGAGTCTCCGGGATGTCGGTTATAATCTCACCAACCTGCAGACCGTGTTGTGGTTTTGCTCCGGCAAAGAAACATCACGAAGACTCCGCAACTCTCCTCTTCGGGCTCTTTTTAAAAGCAAAGATACTCCTCATTTCTTCACACGGCGGCAACCCCTCACCCCTTTCGTGTAACAGTACCATTAAACCAATTATCTTCTTCCAACTATTGGGGGTAATATGGCACAACGGTAACCCCCAACTCCAGAGGTATTCCGTGATCAAATTCGGCAGCGGGAATCTCAACCCCGACCTTAAGCTTTCCGCAAACACGCCAACACAACCTGGAGGAGGACTTGTTATTCTCTCCCCGGGATAAGGGGCGAAAATCTTTACCGAGGGTGGAATCCGAAATTGCTCTCGAAGCAGCACCACGTCGGCATCGGCCAGAATACTGGGCTCACCCTCAAAATCGATCGCGGGATCAGGCCATCTACTCACCGGCCTCCTCCAGTGAGGCACCTCGACGTCGGCAGCATTTTCTTCCACCACACAGTCACCATCTTCGTCGTTAGGCTTGATGTCTAAATGCCCCACCAACATCGGATCCCATCGATAATACTCAAAAGCTAATTCGACCAATTCTGAGTCATGATATACTTCCAACGGAACTGACTCGGTACTAGAAGAACTCGCCACCGCCTTACCCTTACCCTTCGACGCCATCGAATAGAAAGAAAAATACAGTAAGATGAAAAAGCCAAGATCAACAATGAAGCTTACCGAGAAATGAATGAGCAGACACTCGCGCACCAAGAACAAATCTCAAATTTGCAGAGGAGTTTCAATAACAATATATAAAAATTTGAAGATGAATGCAAAAGTGAAGAAAGTTCAATTGCAAACTGCAAAACCCTATTTATAATCTCACATTTCTGACCGTTGGAGACCTTAATAAGGGGCGCGTGCAACCGACGCGACCCCTAATTCCAAGCGGTGCCATCCCTTCATTTGACAAAAGCTCACTGTACACGTGGCACCCTATTAAAATCGACCGTTATCTCATTTAAGACCATTATGGCGCGACTCTTCACGTTGCACATTTAATATCCGACCGTTACGTCTCTTCAGGTCATCTCTAATACTGCCTGCGACCTGTCGAAATTTCGCCAAGTGTTCTCACTTCGGAAATCAGCTTTCACTTCGAAAATTACGATCTACTCCGACAACCTCGCATAAATCAGCACATCCAAAACAAGCGTTTTCAACCTCCAGCTTCCTTACCGACTCGAAGTCTCTAGCTGTTTTGCAATGCCGGCGACCATCACTCCGTATGCCCGCCGATATTGGGGGTCTCTCTGTTATCATCCGACTCGGTAATCCACTATTAAGAGCCTTGAACAGTGTCTCGGGCAATTTAACACTTAGACCGACCTGGTCCGACGTTACCCCGGTTCGCAGGACGAATCGGTATGACCATAGTAGACCGAAGTGACCATTGCCAACCGAGGTCATCCCTACCGAGATCAACACGAACCGAGGTTGTCACCTCCTAAAGCAGGTGACAAGGCGCCCACACGCCATTCTCACAAATTACGAGATCTACTGGGACCCACTGATCCTACCGCCCACCAAAAAGTAGCTTTATAGGAAAAGCAATGCACGAATCCCGATATGTGTCTCAAACAGTTGCTATAAATAGCGAGTTCATAACACTTGTACATGATTCGATTTCTGGACCCGAACTTCTTAATAATGAAACACGAAACAGCTCACGGAAGCTTTTCACCTCGGTTCACCTCGGACCGGGGCCATTGTCGAGTATTTCATACATACTTTACTTTCGAATCATCAATAATCATTACATAAATCCACCATTAAATCATTGTTCACAATCGTATAACAACATATTTAATTAATGCATTTAATATTTTGGGTATACAAATCAAATTACCATTTAATTAGTTCCTAAAATATTGGGTATGCAATATGGATTTGGGAATATCCAATGTTGGTATTAAAAGAAGATTTTTTAATTTTTTTTTAAATATAAAATATTGCAACACGTAAAACTATTCCAGTTATTTTTTATTTTATTTTACATATAAAATCTAATCAATATTTAATGCATCCTACAAAATTGGATTTAGTTTAATTCTCCATAAAATTGGTTGTATCTTTTTCAGTTGTACTTTATTTATTTATTTATTTTACACTTTTAAATTAATGAAGCTCTCCGAAAATACCAAATCAAATGACTTATGATTTTTTTTTACAATTGTAAATCTATATACCCAGCTCAAAAAACTCATTGCATAAATATGGACGAGTCTAAGAAAATTTCATAACCCAGCTTACAAAATTCCATCTCCAAGAGTAAAAAAATCACATCCCTCATCTATCGTAACAACTTTAAAGATAAATAAATAAAAGTTTAATTACTACTACAAATCCATTATCTATTTAGATTTTTTAAAAATCTAAATTTCACCTGTCTAATTACTAATATTTTAGATACTTTTAAATATTATTTGTATAAATTTTTTCACACATTTGCTCTCTCTATATATATACATATATGGAGGTTAAATGAAGAATTTTTAGACATGTTTTTCTTACGGGTAGTTTAGAAAAATTTAGGTAGCTTCAAACATTATTTGTGAATAATATAGAATATTTTAGATGCTTTTATAACTGTATTAAAATATTTTAAGTATATTTAATATTTATATATCACACTTAGAAAGAATATTTTGCCAAAAAAAATATTAAATACACATTGTAAATGTTAATAGAAACAGTCTTCCGTGTTCGTCTTTGATCTCAATTACATATAAAATTTCTTTTTATTTGTCATATAATTTTTGGTGTGCACTAATCTCGATTTGTATTTGTAAAATTGATAGCTTTTGCATTAATTTCAATTTGTATTTATAAAATTGATAAATTGTTAAGCGTACAAAATCCTTTTTATGGTAACAACTTACAAAAAATGATAGTAATTTTTTGAAATATTGTGTAGTCAAATCTTTATATAGAAGTAACATCATAATTATGGTATCTTATAAATCTTATCTAAAACAACTTTAACGTGAGATAATGTCTTTATTTAGTCTTATTATTTTAGATACTTAAACAAAATGTTCAGACATATTTTTTTACATATTCTATCTATATGTACATATATATATATACTCACATATATGTAACACATGTTAAGTTTAATTATTTTTAGACATGTTTTCTTTACAAAATAGTTTAAAAAATCTTTCATGCACATCTATCTATACTTATATAAAAGGCATTATATTTACTAGAATTAGTAGTAAGAAAAGTCAAAGGTAATTAATGCATTCTATTTCCACAAGTATTTTATTTAATTATTTTAGTTAATTGTTTTATCTCATAACACATTTTCAATACAACTTACCATTATTTTTTCATTGTGATTAAAAACCAAATTTTACCTTTAAAATCTTGTGAAATTATTATTATTATTTTTATAAAGCACATATTATTTGTTAAAAAATTGTATATATATATATAATACACATCACAGTACCATAGTAGATGATTTAAATTTCAACCGACCAAAATGCCATTGATTTAAATTTGAACACACTATGCGTTTGACCAAATGTCTGGATGATTTAAAATTGAGTCCATAAAATATTATTTAAATTTGAACACACCAGAAATTTTATGTACTTTTTATTTATAAATATATTGAATGTGGCATTTAATGGTTGTTGTATAAACTATTTTAATACATTTGCAACGAATAAAAGTTTGAATGAATAATTTGTAATGTTATTCATAATGTTTGTGACTTATGAGACACAAACACATAACTCCATACATATTTGCCAGATGGCGGCTTAATAATTTTTTAGACTTAACGTTGATTAAAATAGGTAGAAAGTAGATAATAACATTATTACTTTTTAGACTTAAACGGACAAGACTGTGAAAATAACTCATTTAATATCTTTGTCCCGTTCATCACACGGGGTTCGTACAAGTAATAATAAAAAAAAAAAAAACCTCATAAATGTAGAAGCAAAAGTATTTTGGGATCAAAATAACTAATTTTTGGCTCACTCCACGTAACAACATTTTTATATGTCTGTTAAATACATAAAAATGAAAATATCTATTTTCACCCCGTTTTGAAGTATTGATAAGTTTTTCATACCGCCAAATAAAAAGCTAAGTTTTTCACCCTAGAAAGTGCGAAGGTTATGCGAAACTGTCGCATATTCATCGCATAACTGTCCATATGCGAAGGATATGCGAAAAACTGTCGCATAACTGTCACATATCAATTGCATAATTGTGCAAATGCATTGTGCAATAAATATGCGACAGTTATGCAATTGATATGCGACAGTTATGCGAAAAACTGTCGCATAACTGTCGCATATCAATTGCATAATTGTGCGAAGGCATTGTGCGATGAATATGCGACAGATATGCTTTGATATGCGACAGTTATGCGACAATTTTTCGCATAACCTTCGCATATGGACAGTTATGCAATGAATATGCGACAGTTTTCGCATAATCTTCGCACTTTCTGGGGTGAAAAACTTAATTTTTTATTGGACGGTGTGAAAAACTTAATGTGTCTTTGTTATGGGGTGAAAAAGATTTTTTCCCAATTATAAATATACTCACCAATGGCATATTCGTAGTTTTTCAGAACAGCAAGGGCAATTTTTCTGTTAGCGTCCTGTTGTGCTTTGCCTTTTTATTTTCACTGCTTTGTTTTTTCCTCCTTTCTGAGTTTCTTTAGCTGCCTTTAAACAATTTTTGACCGTTGCTTTTTTCCTCTCAGCCCCAATTGCCCCAACGTTTCTCTCTCTCTCTCTCTCTCTCTCTCTCTCTCTCTCTCTCTACACACACACACACACACACACTTTTGTGAACAAGCAAACGGCTTCTGCATTGAGGTACGACTGTTCTCCTCATTCGATTCTCGTTTTTAAACTAAGCTTAATAATCAGTTAGTTACTGTAACATATTTATGGAAACTAAGGCAGGCCCATGACAATTTTAACACCCAAAAATCGATTCTTGAATCGATTCTTGTTCGATAGGTTGCGAGCTGTGTTCTTTGGTCGATTTTCTTGGTAATTTTGAGCACTTGTATCGATAAAGGTCGAATCTTTACATTTAATTCTTTTGGCAGTGTGTTTGTTGGATGAAAAAATTCCTTTCGATAAGCCAATTCTTTAAAACTTCAGGGTTTTGGGTTTTGAAAAGAATTTTTTTTGTGTCTGTGTGTCTCTGTGTGTGTGTGTGTGTGTGTGTGTGTGTGTGTGTTCTTATGGGTTTTAAGAATTGAAAAGATTTGATTTTTTTTTTTTTTTTTAGTTTTGTTCTTCAGGGTTTTGGGTTTCATTTTATATATTTATAACATCTTTTGGGGATTGTGTTTGGGATCCAATGTTACTGTCACTTTTACAGTCAAGAAGTTCTGTAAATTTAAATCATTTTCTCAAACAAATTTCGATTTCAACTTTTTTTCCCCAATTCAAGGCAAGAATGTCTGAGATTTTAATCTTGTTTTGGACTAATGAAGAATTGCTTTATGACCCTTTTTTTTTTTTGTCTGTTTATGATAAAGATTGTCTCCTCGAAATTAGTAATAAAATTCAACCTGCTTTTATAATCACTCTTATAAGTCTTGATAATTTACAGCTTTGTAGATTTATTGAGAATTTAATCAACTAAAATGGATTTATCTGATCACAACATATATGGATAAGTAGTGTTTTCTTATTTGAGTTTTCATGTATCTTCAAATGAAAGCAAAGAATGTTTTTTTTTTTTTTTTT
>CACSLK010034598.1:28825822-28839391 GCA_902706635.1 Striga hermonthica
AATTTGATTTCTTTTAATTGTGTTGAGTAAACGTGCTTAATAGTCCGGCTAACCTTTTTTGCGATACGACCCGGGGAACGAATCTTTTGATTCTACTCCGGTAAAAATACCCACAACAGTCGCAAGTGTCGTTCCCCTCTCTATTGGGACGACGTCGGAGAGAGACGAGTACTCGGTCCTAAGTTGATAAAGGAGAAAGCAGATCAGGTCGAGTTGATCCGGCAGAGACTCAAGACAGCTCAGAGTCGTCAGAAATCTTCCGCCGATCATCATCGGCGAGACATTCAGTTCGAGGTTGGCGAGCCAGCCTTTCTCAGAGTTCGTCCGATTCGCGGAGCTGTGCGATTCGGAAAGAGAGGAAAGCTGCACCCTCGATTCATCGGTCCGTTCGAGGTTCTCGAACGAGTAGGCGAGGTCGCGTATCGCTTAGCTCTGCCTCCCGAGTTATCAGGCATTCATAATATATTCCACGCATCGATGTTGCGTAAGTACGTGTGCGACCCCGGTCATGTTATTCCTCATTCAGATATTCAGATTCAGTCAGATCTTTCGTACGAGGAGCGACCGGTAGTTGTTCTGGACCGTCAGGTTCGTCGGCTTCGGAAGCGAGATATTCCCCTCGTGCGCATTCAGTGGGATCGCCACGGAGCTACTTGGGAGGAGGAGTCTGATATTCGCGCTCGTTTTCCAGATTTTCAGTTTTGATGTATTTTTATGTGTTTTCAGTTATGTTCAGAATTTCCGAGGACGGAAATTTTGTAAGGAGGGAGGATTGTAATATCCCGACTTTTTATCAGTATAATAATATTTTAGTTCCGATATTATTTTTCGGAATTAATTATTTTCAGTTATTTCAGTCGATAATACCAGAACTATTTTCGACGTACCGTTGACGTTCGAAATAATTTTGGTAATTAAGCATTATGTTTAATTGGATAATTATACATAATTGAGGGATTAAGTACTAATTAATCCAAGCTTAAGCTAAATGCCGTGCACATTGTTGCTATTTGCCGTGTGCTCTAGGTGTGCAAGTGTTAGTTTATTTTGTTCAATCTCATGTGCATGCCGTGTGTGTGCGTTCGGTCCGAGAGCTTCCCCCTTTCATGCTTAGAATGCCGTGCAAATGCTAGTGGGCAGAGTGTCCAAGTTCATGTGAATACCCGTGCATAGCCCTTGTCTTTTGCTAGACATTGTGCAAGAGATTCCTCTCCATTATCCTTAAATGCCGTGCGGTTTTTGTAGCAAGCTAGTGAGTTTTGTCTTGGCCCAAGATGCCTTGTCCTCTTGTGTTCAAATGTCGTGCCCCATTGTCTGCTTGTCCTCTAGCCATGCGTGAGTTTTGAGGCAAGAATCTTGCATGACTTTTTGGCTTTTAGCATGATATGTCCAAGCCTTAGTAGCATGAGAGACACTTGTCTTTAGCCATTGACCATCATGCTTTTCGGCCCTTTGTTATATAAGAGTGTTTGGAGAAATTGTTCCATTTTTCTTCACGCCTTAGTTCTATTGCCGAGAGTGTGAGAGAGTTAAGTGAGGCCTTAGAACTTTGCTCCATTTTCTTCTAAGTGCCGAGAGTTTGAGTAATATTGTGAGTGAATTTTGTGAGTTTTGGGTGTGTTGTCGCGAGATATTACCGAGAACACCACACGCATTGCCGTAGCCACCCGCACGCTAGTCCGAGGACACGCAACGGTCAGGTGTACGCGAGTGTTGCAGTAGTCCGTCGCGTACCGCAAGCTACCGCAAGCCTCGAGCCATCGCTACGCCGCGAGTACCGCAACACACACGCATCACTCGCACGCGGAGTTCATCACGGCCGAGAGCACGGGAGTTCGAGTCGTTTAACCTCTTGAGCTTAATAAGAGTTTGATCAGGCATCAGCACTACCATTCAGTTTCAGTTTCAGCAAATTCAGGTGGGGACTCAGACTAAGTACTACATGGTTTATAATTACGTTACCATGGTCGAGGTATGTATATTCAGATACCGCTCGGGATGGTCGCCGGTCCATTCTGGGTTCTAGTGGCCTAGTCTAACCACTAGAGTGTGCACATGGTCCGATATTAGTTTTGCCGGGAGATGTTCAGTTCAGATGTGACTTATGTCACGACGTGACTTCGGTCGCGAGATTCAGTTATCAGTTACGTGACTTATGTCGCGAGATCAGGCCGGTTATCAGTTATCAGATATCAGTTCAGTTCAGTTATATATGCTTAGTTCATGATCATGTTATTATGTACGATGTTGTACATTAGCATGAGTTTCTGCGGAGCACAGTGCCTTAGTGCTCACGCCCCACATCTTTCATGTTTTTCAGGTCGCAGGGTCGGGGACGAGGAGTGAGCGGGCGAGCTGTTCAAGACATTTATGTTTATTGTACTTATGATTTGCCACGCTAGACTTCCGCTAAAACTTTTCAGTACTTTTTATCAGACTTTGTTCCGATTTTGTCGGATAAGACATTATGACCGTTTTATGTATGAGTTTAAATTTTTAACGGTTTTCAAGAACAATAAAGTTTTTCACGGTAGCCCCCGAATCAGTTTCGCAAAATAAGAAGTTTATAAGTGTTTTATTTCAAAAAATTTGCGAAAATCGCGTACTCTGATGTATTAGAAAGTCGGGGTGTTACAATATTAAAATGGACATGTTTAAATACCAAATTAACACGTTTGAAAAGAAGAGCAGTATGTTCAAATGAACCAATATGCGAATCAAGGTGAACAAGTTTAATATGAAATACCGTTTATCTTTCTGTTGAACTTTTTTTTGCCGGCTTTGTTCGGCAACAATTTTTGGCCTGCTCTTCTTCACCTTTGCGGCCACTATTTTATCCTGTGAGCGACAAAATTAATAAAATATTATACACCATCAGAAAAATACTTCGAAAGTGAATTGATATCATAATCGGAATGGTTTCAACCCAAGGCACAGAATACATACCATCATATTCTTCAATGTCTCATTTTCCATCTGCTATTCATTGACCGATTCAGTAGTTTTTCATTTGTAAATTTAACATTTACAATCATTAAACTGACATTTAATTGACATAAAAAGCACAGAAATTTTACCTGTGATGGTTCGTCGAGCGTTTCCAAGTTTCAATTTGCTTCGCCGGTTTTTATTATCTTTGCTAAAAAAGTTTTGGTAATTAATTTTTGCTTCGCCAGTTACAATTAAATTATCGCCTAGTAGGGATATCGAGGAACGATAATAGAAGTTGCAGGGTTGTAAATTTTAAAATAGGCGCGTGTACTTCAGGTAGGAAATAAAAGTGGATTCCACTTTTATTTGCCTTGACCCGCGCGTGTGTTCCCCCCTATATATATATATTTATATATATAATTTATATATATATATCCCTTCTCTCTCTATATATATATATATAAACTTGTTTCGTACGAAATAAAGTTATTCATCTTGTAACATAACATCTTAATCTTATAATTTCACATGTTCATTGTACAATGAAACATATTCATCTTGTGAAGATACATATTTCGTACAAAATCAACTTGTTCAACTTGTAACATAACAGATTCATATTATAGTTTGACATGTTCATTTTACAATGAAACATATGCATCTTGTTAAGATACATATTTCGTGCGAAATCAACTTATTCATCTTGTAACATAACATTTTCATCTTATAGTTTGACATGTTCATTTTACAATGAAACATATTCATCTTGTTAAGATACATATTCTGTGCGAAATCAACTTATTCATCTTGTAACATAACATTTTCATCTTATAGTTTGACATGTTCATTTTACAATGAAACATATTCATCTTGTTAAGATACATATTTCGTGCGAAATCAACTTATTCATCTTATAACATAACAGATTCATCTTATAGTTTGGCATGTTCATTTTACAATGAAACATATTATCTTGCTAAGATACATATTTCGTACGAAATCAACTTATTCATCTTGTAACATAACATATTCATCTTATAATTTGACATGTTCGTTTTACAATTAATCATATTCATCTTGTTAAGATTAATGTTTCGAGCGAAATCAACCTATTCATCTTGTAACATAACATATTCATCTTATAATTTGACATGTTCATTTTACAATCAAACATATTCATCTTGTTAAGATTAATATTTCGAGCGAAATCAACCTATTTATCTTGTAACATAACATATTCATCTTATAATTTGACATGTTCATTTTACAATTAAACATATTCATCTTGTTAAGATTATTATTTCGAGCGAAATCAATTTATTCGTTTTGTAACATAACATATTCATCTTATAGTTTGACATGTTCATTTTACAATTAAACGTTTTCATTTTGTTAAGCATAATATTTCCTTCGAAATCAACTTATTCATTTTCGTATTTGTTGGTTTTGTGGGTGGAGACTCAGTAGTTTGAACTGATCTTGATGATGTGCTTTTAAGTTTTTTGTGGGATCTGGATGTGTTATGTGATATTTTATGTGTGTTGTTATGTGTGAATGACTTAAATGAAGTGTGTTGTCATTTTCGAAATGAATGTGATCATTATCTTTTATAGAAAGGAACTGTTCTTTTAAGGTTTTGTGGGATCTTGGTTTAGAATATCTTCATGTGAAATTGTTTTGGTCAATTGTTATTTTTCAGGAATAAGAGTGTAAGTAAAAGGATTACAATAACAGGAATAAGATAGTTTAACTAATAAGATACTTCTTCTAATAATGAAATTGATGCAGAAGTTTTTCAACCAAACACAATCTAAACCTCATTTCATATATCAACCAAACACAATCTAAAAAACCTAATGGACATGACCATCACAACATCAAAACCATCACAAAATTAGTTCACCTTCAGCTAATGGACATGACCATGACCATTTCTACCAAGCACAATCACAATAAGAACCAAAACAACAACAATCAAACAAATCATTTTCCTTTGAAGGTTTTTTACTTGAGTTAAGTTCTTCTCAAGAACCAAAATGACTTCAGCATTCTTGTGACCTTCTACCTCAAGCACTGTCACTTTATTTTCAAGCTCCTCAAGCCAAGTCGAGCTTACTTCTTTCACACCCGACCTGTCATTGTGCTGTTTTTCCATGGCCACCTTGTCCCGTAACTTTTCTTCTAAAACCTCTTTTTGAGACTTCAATTTGATGAAACATTTCTTTTGGAAATCAGGCATTGAGGGATCAATCCATTCAAAGAAATGACAATCTACCTCCTGCTTATAAAAAAAAAAACCTTCATAAAAAAGTAATATCTTTTGGGTACACTAAATGCATAAAAATTACAGAACAGAATACGATAATAAATTACTTTTGAGTAAGGACACTTGTAGAACCTCCGACATGGATTGTCGTTAGTCATTGCGGTCAAAACAATGGCCTCTTCCAAATAGCGACATTGCTTCTGCACTGGGATATTGGATGAAGCACTATGTTGCGAATTTTGGCTTGTACGAGACGAGTTCGACATTTTCAGGGGAAGAAGCTGCGAAATTAGGGAAAAAATTTGGTGAAGAACACGATCGACAATTGTCAGAGGATGAAGCTGCGAAATTAGGGCAAAATATGAGGAAGAACACCATTGACAATTTTGGGGATGAAGCTGCGAATGAATAAGATTGAAAATTAGGGTTCAATGGATGTTGATACTTGAACGACTAAACTTTGGGGAAGAGGTCGATCTAGGATAGTTTGAAATTTGGGGATGGATCTGTGAAATTTGGGGAAGAGGACGATTTTGAAATTAGGGCATGAGTGGTTTTCTTGATTTTGGAGGAAAATGAGCGTTTTTATACAGTATTTACCACGTCACACCACGTTTGCAACGTAGGTAGAGGTAAACGGACACGTTGGCAAAAATTAGGCCTATATATATTTATATATAAACTTGTTTCGTGCGTAATCAAGTTCTTCATCTTGTAACATGACATATTCATCTTATAGTCTGACATGTTCATTTTACACTGAAACATATTCATCTTGTTAAGATTAATATTTCGTGCGAAATCAACTTATTCATCTTGTAACATAACATATTCATCTTATAGTTTGACATGTTCATTTTACAATGATATATATTCATCTTGTTAAGATTAATATTTCGTGCGAAATCAACTTATTCATCTTGTAACATAACATATATATTTTATGGTTTGACATGTTCATTTACAATGAAACATATTCATCTTGTTAAGATTAATATTTCGTGCGAAATCAACTTTTTCATCTTGTAACATAACATATTCATCTTATGTTTGACATGTTCATTTTACACTGAAACATATTCATCTTGTTAAGATTAATATTTCGTGCAAAATCAACTTTTTCATTTTGTAACATAACATATTCATCTTATAATATTCGTAAAAAAACACTGGCAATCGACACAATAAGTCCAAATAAGCAGAAACATGATAAACAAAAACAGAAACTTTTTTCTAAAGTGACTTGTCATCTGCGTAGTCCCACGGCAGCAACGGCTTACTCAACTTTTCCAAGTGCAACTCATATAGACGGCAAAGTTCTGGGAATTCACTAATCGTCTTCGGATTCTGTTCGCCAGGGTAATCCTCCAAATGGCCCATCGGTTCAAAAATTGCCTTCAACACCTCCCACTTTGGTTCCGGTTTATCAACCACGTATTCTGCAAGTGCCCAATGCTTCTCATACACAAAACATACAAAACTTTAGCGGCAAAATATACACAAAACATAAACAACTTAAATATTCACGGATTTAATTATTCAACAATTTACCTTAAGTGCAACTTTTTTAACAAGAGTTGGTACATGAAAAATCCCGGCATAAATTTCGAGATATACACCTGGTTGGTCCAACAACCACTTGAAGGTTCTGTACCTCTCCTTCAGCATGTAGTAGAAGCGATAACTATCATCTTTTGTATACCAAGCCCTTGTCTCCTCAACAAAACACCTGTGTATCCGATTAAAAAAATACCACATGTCAATCTCGTCCTTTATGTTTTCGAAAACCACAAATCGTCTGAGTATGCTGCAAAATGCTAACTCCAACAACTCATTAGAACGATTTTCGCTCATCTCCTTTCTCACCAATTGGAAGTGGTCCATTATGTTTGTTGGCTTTGCAGAGAACATATTTAATTTTCTCTTAGGTTTTTTTCTGTTGGTAAAAGGGGATAAGATGTTTTTGTATTTGTTCCATTATTTATAATGGAAGAATTTATTTTGATGTGAAAACTGGGAAGAGGGGTTGTTAGGTGTAAAAATGGAACTTGACAGTTCGGATGAGAGAAGACACGCTTGAGTTGGGATGAGGGTAAATGCACGCTTGAGTTGATTAGACACGACTGTTGATATGATGATAGAAGATAACCGGCGTTTCTGCACTTTTTATGTCAATTTTGATCCTATAAATTATAAAATTTACTAATAACCGAAAATAAGAACATAATTATAACATTAGATATTTTATTAATATATTTTATGTCAATTTAGATACTATTATATTAAATTTCATGCGTAGCTTGATCTTCTAATTATTTTCTACTACAAAATAATTATTTAAATCAATCTGAAAGGTTAAAGATTTTTATATAAGAAAAAAATTTAAAATTTTGTTTGAACTTGAAACTTTCAATATTAGATTAACAAATTTAACAATAATATAGAGTTAATTCTAATGTTGATTTCAAAATAAAATATTTAATATGAGAAAGTGTTGTTGAATGTTGGGTCTTTTGTACATGTTTTTTCCATTATTAACTTTATTGAATCAATAAATACACTACGTCTTTTCATATTAACTCTTCATTTTTTCTAAAACATTCATCTCTATCTTCATTAAATAGGGTTATTATTGACAACAAAAATATTCTTAATTATTGTGCAACTTCTCAAAACGACATTTATTTTGAATAGGAGGGAGTATAACTTAAAGTTACATAAATTTGATTTCAAAAAAAAAATCTTCAATATGATGAATTATTGATGAATGTTGTTTTTCTAAAGCATATACTAAAATATATTGAGGTATCATTAAACAAAAATTTAAAAAATCTCAGATTAACAATTGGCATAATTAAATTAATTTTATTTGCCTTTAATTTTTAACTTCCTCTTTATCTTCCAAATCGTAATGATTGACCGTGTATGGAGTGGAGGAGTTGGTGTTGTACAGATATTTATTGGGTGTATTAATTTAATGATGTAGGGTGTGTGTAAAAAAAATGAATGTTACATAAAAAAGTCAAATGGAACATGCCATTAAACGCCAAAATTTTTCGTCACTTTCGTAATGTAATCATTATTTCTCGGTCATCGTTAAAAAAAATCCTCAATTTATGAACATTATTATTTATATTTTAAAATCGTCCTCTCATAATGCAACATTTCCATCTTAATAATATATGTAACTTCTTCATCATATTATAAAACAATATTCATCACGGCAACATATTCATCGTATTACACAACATATTCAAAAGTTTCCATGGCATATAATACACAAAATTCCGAATTTATATTCCATGGAAACATAACATATTCATCTTATAACTGGACATGTTTATTTTACACTGAACATATTCATATTGTTAAGAAACATATTTCGTTCAAAATCAACTTATTCATCTTGTAACATAACATCTTTATCTTATAGTTTTAAATGTTCATTTAATAATTTAACATTTTCATCTTGTTAAGAAACATATTTCGTTTAAAATCAACTTATTCATCTTGTAACTTAACATCTTCATCGTATAACTTGACATGTTCATTTTACACTGAAACATATTCATCTTGTTAAGAAACATATGTCGTTCAAAATCAACTTATTTATTTGTAACTTAACATCTTCATCTTATAACTGGACATGTTCATTTTAAACTGAAACCAATTCGTCTTGTTAAGAAAAATATTTCGTTCAAAATCAACTTATTCATCTTGTAACTTAACATCTTTATCTTATAACTGGACATGTTCATTTTACCCCGTCAAAATCAACTTTATTCAACTTTGTATTTAATTATTATTACTTATACTAATCAAATTTTTATTTTTTTGACATTTACTTTTAAGTAGAATTTAGCAAATATAATGAGGGCAAACAGAATCACAAACAGAAAACATAAATAAATTAACTGCAAACACAACCAATTATAAATAAATTAATTGCAAACACAACCAATTATAAAATAAATTAATTGCAAACACAACCAACCATTACATTAAATTTTCCTTTAAAAAAACATAGAACAAAAAAACAAGTTAAAAATAAAAACCATAAACTAAGTCATAAAATCCTGTCTACCTGCATAAGGAAGTCGATCAAATTTAGCAGGAGCGGATTTTATGCTTCCTTTCTCATCGAAAAAAATAACATTGTAGATATTCAAAGCAATATGATCGAACAAAATGGTGTATCCATCCTTTACTCAATTATCATGAAGGAATCTACGCCAACCATCTTCGAAGACGACGCTTCCGGCAATTAGACCAGCGACAACAATCCAAGTGTTCCCCTTGTCATTGTGCAGTCGAAGATGTACAACCTCCCGCTGCCTAATATATTCATCTACGACAGGGGGTAAAATCTGCAATAAAGATACGTTCGTGTTATATCTGATATGTTAACATGATGCAAAATGGAAAAATAATAAACTACCGTTATTGGGATTTTGGTGCACTCAACACGGATGATGAACGATCTGTCCATCTGCAAAATTGGATGAATAGATTAATTGACGAGTTGTTCAACTTTGAAAAATTGAAAGATTTTCTCGGTTATTTGCCTTAATTTATGACCGACTCTTTATCTTCCAAATTTTTTGCACCGTGTATTTAATGTATGGAGTGTAGGAGTTGGTGTTGTATAGATATCTTTATTAGGGTTTTAATAATTAATGATGTAGGGTGTGTGTAGAAGTGAATGTTACACCAAAAAGTGTAATCATTATGTAACATGTTCATCACTTTAGAAATATAATCATTATTTCTCGGTCATCGTATAAAAAAAAAATCAATTCATCTTAGTATATGTAATATGTTCATATTAATATTATATAAACTATTCATCTTATTATTTTACATAATTCAAAAGTTGCCATGGCATATAATAAACATATCCCTATCCAGAACACACAGCATATAAAATTACAGCATAGTTCATTAGTTTACAAAGACAAAATAGAATAGTTTATACCGGTCACAACAACTACATAATAATCCTAAACACCAGCTGATATCCTCCTAGCAGCACAAATGAACACGAACAACCTTCCATCAATCCATTAATTTCATCTTATTGTAAAACATATTCATCTTATTATGTAACATGTTCATCTAGCTATTTAACATGTTCACTAGATTATGCAACATATTCATGTTATTGTGCATATAAATTTTTAACATGTTCAATGGATTATGCAACAGATTCATCAGACAATGCACTATGTTCATCTTCGTATATGTAACATGTTAATCTTATTATTGAACATATTCATCTTAATTTTTAACATGTTAAATGGATTATGCAAAATAATTCAAAAGTTGCCATGGCATATAATACAGCTATTCCAATCCAAAACACGACAAATAAAATTACATCATAATTCATTAATTTTCAAACTAGAAAACATTAACATCAAAAGTAGACTACATAACCAGAATAACCCCACAACATGACCCACCCTATACCAAGTCATTTCAATCACCAGATGAAGATTCAGCATCACTCGGAACATGAAAAGTAGCCTGAATAGCATCATTGAAACAAATTTTAGCCGCCTCCCTCATTTCAAATACCAGCATGCATTCGTCGTGCCACTTGAAGCCAGTTGTGCGGAGAAATCGTTCAATAGGATTTTCCTTTATTTATGTTAGCAAACATCAAAACAGCGATTCATATATAATCAATATATTTAAGTGTTTAGATTGTTTGTACATAAATATTAAAAGGGTACTTTAAAATATATGAATAATTCACCTCGGGCCACACGTAGAACCTATAGAATTGGTTCACCCTGACCTCGCCACTTTCCGAATTGACTTTTGAGCGCGTTCTCTGCAGAAACTTCGTGAATAGGTTGTAGTGGTTCCTTAGCCGCTGTATTTGTTCTCTAACAGCCCGATTTTCAACAGATCTGCCCAATACTTGTGAAAGATCTCGCGCCAGTGGTGTCCATATTGAGTTGAACACCGAGGGCCTGTGAATGTCGGGCAATGCGAGAGACTTTTCAAAGAAGAGTTTGTAACACACCAACACGTCCTGCTCGCTCCATCCTGGTCCGCGAAATACTGCTCCCATTTGTTTTACATCGTCGTTGTTCGTCATGTCTTTATTAAAGCTACAAAATAATTGAATAAAAATTATTTAAGTCTTTTAAACGAAGGGAGAAGATAAAAAAGGAGTACCTCTTGAAATAGGGTTCCCCAACTACTAATATTTTTCAGTTCGAGTTTAAATGCGTGAGTCAAAAAAAAAAAAAGGTCTCCAAGATGAACACGCAACTACGCAAGTACGCAACCACCATCCTCATTTCCAATAAATGATAATGATAGTAATAAAATTATATTTGTACCGATGTGACACAAAATGACATACCCGATAATCTAATTGCACAACATTTTGTTAATAAAATATTATTACATGCTTCGTAATTTGGTTTGGACAAATAATATCCTTCCTATACCCTATATATATTATTATTTATATTTATTATTATTTATATATATATTATTATTTATATTTATTATTATTTATATATATTATTCCAGAATGCGTTGCGGCTACTTGGCTGTTTTTAGTGCTTCGGATTCTTACTTGGCAAATTATCATGCTTCTTAATTAGGTTTAGACAAATAATATTGATATATTTATAATTAATAATTTAGGTTTGGACATTCCATAAATATTATTTAGCTAAGTTAGGTTTTTTAATATCACTTGTACTAATAAAACCCTTTAATTCTTTTAAATTTTACAGAGTGAGGACTAAGTGAATAGACTAATATATCCCTGATCTTTTATTTGCTTCATCTAACAAAACCCTTATATTCACACACATTCAGCAAATTTTGTTCTCGTTGTAAGATTAATGTTGTGTGTAAAATTGATTGAGTGAGTTCAATAAAAGTATTGAGTTAAAAATAATTGGAATTTTTTTTATTGATACTAAATTTATTATATTATTATCACCATAATAATGGATACAGGTGTTCCGGCCAAATAATTAAACTGTAACGTATATATAATTGGAGAATGTAATCAAGTAAATGATTCGAAAACCTCAAATTTGCCAAATTAAAACATATATTTCATTTTTAATAATTATTGTTGTTGTTATTAAATATAAATAATAATTTTCTTAACAAGTATCGTGTAGTACACGGTATTAATTTTTAAAATATTTTTTTCATTACCTATTAATAATCTTTTTTAACAAACACTTGTTTAATACACTTTTTTGTACTAGTTTCCATTATTACGAAATAATATTTTAAATAATGATAATATTGATAAAAAATGATAGTGTCAGCATAATTTATGTGAATGATCCATGTTTGTACAGTTGTGTTTCACATCAATGTTGACATTACTACAAATGGTAACAGCATCTCCAATGGTACAGGGATTGCTATGACATGTCATTGCCTTTTATGGCATCCACATCCATTTTAGTATTTAACACAAATATCCACATCCTTTTATGACACTCTCAATCATCCACATCATCTTTCCACTAAATCTATATCCATTTAAACACACACCCATATTTTTTTAAGAAAAAAATAATTTAGCAATTTCTAAAAAATAAACCCCTTACATATCAAGAAGTTTTTCTAATTTTCATCCTAAGGCTTTATAATTTATTTAACATACTATGCAATAGAAAAATATTTTACAATAAGTTCATTTTTGAAACATAACAAAAAAAGTGATAAAAACACTATCATAGTTGACAATAATATACAAATAAATAACATGTCGAAATTTTAAAGAATAACTAATATAATTTTATTATCTAACCATCAATAAATTCATTTAATGATGTGATCATTATCTTTTAAATGATAAATAATATTAATTTTTCAAAAAAATATTAGTTTTATATAATTAAATAAAGGTTAAAAAAATTACTCGACAAATATTAATTATAATGGATATCAGTAAAATCATTGCATAAATTATTTAAGGAAAAAATTTTTAAGATCATATCTGGATAGTAAATGTAAATATGCAAGCATTTTAAGATCATTCCATAAATATTATTTACCTAACTTAGGTATTTTAATATCAGTTGTACTACTATAACCCTTTACTTTTTTGTAAATTTACATAATGAGGCACTAAGTGACTACTTTTGATTTGTTTCCTTCAATTAGCTATTGAATTATAAATGTATTTTAAAAGTTTATAACTTTTGTACTTTTTATCGGTTTTACATATATAATATATCAAATTAATCATCTTTTCATGATCTTCGATATGACATCCATGTTGTATATATAAAATAAATAAATTATATTTATCTTTATAATAATAAAAAATAATAATATTTAATAAAATTTATTAGAAAAATAGTATTATTTCTCAGTTG
>CACSLK010034598.1:28849894-28864018 GCA_902706635.1 Striga hermonthica
TGTAACGACCACCCCTTTGAGGGTGGGCATGCGTTTCAAAGAAAAAAAATCCATCATGATTAAGGCCATGAGGCTGGATGGTCGTATGTAACGACCACCCCTTTGAGGGTGAGCATGCGTTTCAAGGGGAAAATCCATCATGACTAAGGCCATAAGGCTGGATGGTCGTATGTGACGACCACCCCTTTGAGGGTGGGCATGCGTTTCAAAAGAAAAAATCCATCATGACTAAGGCCATGAGGCTGGATGGTCGCATGTAACGACCACCCCATTGAGGGTGGGCATGTGTTCAAAAAAGAAAAAAATCCATCAAGACTAAGGCCATGAGGCTGGATGGTCGCATGTAACGACCACCCCATTGAGGGTGGGCATGTGTTCAAAAAAGAAAAAATCCATCAAGACTAAGGCCATGAGGCTGGATGGTCGCATGTAACGACCACCCCATTGAGGGTGGGAATGTGTTCAAAAAAGAAAAAGTCCATCAAGACTAAGGCCATGAGGCTGGATGGCCGCATGTAACGGCCACCACATTGAGGGTGGACATGTGTTCAAAAAGAAAAACCCGTCATGATGGAGATCATGAGGGCATGTGTTCGAAGTGCACAGTTACATGGAAAATACAAGTTAAAAGAAGGAAAATACGTTAACGACATATGAGCTCACTCAAGTTACCTTGCTAAGAAACCACACAAGCACACCAAAGCAGGTCATCACAGGCATAGACGAAGATAGAAATAAACCAACCAAAACATTTTCATTTCAAGAAGATCGTGAGATCGTGAGAAGTACACACATTACAGAAATTCAATTAAATACAAATGGAAACTGGAAAATACAATACTACACTACGGAGGAGGAGGAGCGGCAGTCGAGTCGGCGTTGCTCGAGCTGGCATTTGGGTCGAGTTGAGGACCAGTGCCAGAGGTCGAGTCGCAGGCCTCATTAAGTGGGCGTCGTCGAATAGATTCAGCCATTGCGACCAACATGGCAGCCGGGGGAGTAGCATCATCGGGCAGAGCGAAGGTCTTCTTTAAAATTTCCAATCGGCCTAAGGTTCTTTCGAGCTGACCCGACCACCATTCATGCTCGAGGGGTAGAGTAGGATCCCCACGAAAACTAGAGGGAACCTTTGGTAAGGCATCCCATATAGCCCCGGGGTCGAGCTGCTCGAAGTCATCTTCGGCGATCTGCTCGCCGGCTTTCTGAAGGGCGAACTGAAAGCAATCCACCCCGAAATCTTGAACCTCCTTCAAAAATTGTGGCGATTGCATAAAGTCAGCCACCACTTGCGCACGGTGTTCTCGGAGGAATAGCTGCCCAGTTGTTGTCACCCAAAGCATCTGCCTAGCCCGAAGGGCAGTGGCATTTGCATATCTCTGCTTCTCTTCAGCGTGGAAAGCCCTTTCTTTGGCCAGAGTGGCCTCCAGTTCAGCTCGAGAAGCCTCCGCCTGGGCTAGCACCGCCTCTGCTTGCACTCGAGCAGCCTCGGCTTGCCCTCGAGCAGCCTCGGCTTGCGCTCGAGCAGCCTCTATTTGTGCTCGAGCAACTCGTTCCTGCTCGAGCGCGGCCACTTTCTCCTTCAGCGCGGTTTCTTTCTCGGCCACCGCAACCTCTTTGACCGCAAGGGCGGCCTCACGCTCCGCAAGAGCTTTATTCTTTAAGGCGAGCTCTTCATCAAGGGACTTAATCTTGACTTCAAACTCGGCCTTCTGTTCGGTTTGTGTCTCGCGGAGTTTGTTATTGTGCTGCAGGAGAGTTGAGTTCCTGTCCTGCAGAAAGCAAATGTTGCTCTCGAGGCTCTTGATGGACTTGCCAGAGATATCTCGAGCCTCTTTAGCTAGAGGTAAGAAGTCAACCAGTCCCTGCAAGCGACCAAAGTAGAACAACTCAATCCATGTATTGGAACAACAAAAGCAGGAATAGATCGACGTAAACACGAGATTAGTAATACCTGGGCAAACCACTGCACCAGCTTATCGCCAACCTCGGGCAAGGTAACGCTGGCCTTCTTACGGTCTTCCTCGAGGAGGGCACCCTCGAGACGCTCGGCCACCTCATTCACGGAGGCCGATAGGAGGGATGTTGACTTCGGGGCCAAAGGATCAGGCCACTGATGGGTGGTACGCACTCGCTTCATGACCACTTCACCCTGGTCGGTGCGCGAGCGTTTTCCCAGAGCCGGATCACGACCCGTGTCGTCTCGACCGCCGGACTTGATCAGCGCCTTGGTCGAACCGGCGGAAGGGGTTTGGGAAGGATGCTGGTTGAGAGGAGTCTTGTCGAGAGTTTTAGCTTTGGATGAAATGGGGACGGTGGAGGATTTGTCCATGGCCTTAGAAGAAGTGGCTTCCTTGGGATTGGGAGCCCGATGGTCGACTTTTTGGCGTTGGTCGTTTCGATGACGGTCGTCAGTTTTGCGGCGATCGTCAGGTTTTTTATTACGACGTCAGTCCTTTGCTGAGGGTCGGGGTTTTCGGTTGAACGGTCGTCAGATTTGGAGGTGTTCGAGGACTTAGCAGCAGCGGCCGAGGTCGAGGACTGCTGTGCCGTTCGACCAGAAGGAGGTGGCGGAGCTGATCGGGTCTGCTGTTGGTGCTGCGGTTGCTGCAGATGTTGGGGTTGCTGTTGATGGGATGGATGCTGTTGTGGTTCCTTCGGTGGCGGCGGAGGAGGTGGTGGAGTCCCTTGGGGAGGAGATCGTTGTTGTGGCTCTGGTCGTGGCCCACCAGAACTAGCCGATCCCTCATTCTGACCGCCGGTCGAGCTAGAGGCAGCCCCAAATTTTTTCTTCAGAGGAGTCTTCCTCAGGGGAATGTTGAAGCTGGGCACCTCTGCGAGAAAATCACAACATAGATCAGTAACAATCACTCGGAATAAAAATGAGGAAACGCACGAGCACCCGATCAATCTGCTCGACTACTACCTGGATCATCTTAAAGTCGAATGAGATCGAGGATCTCGTTGGTGGGAGGACAAGTCATGTGAGTGAGAAGACCACAGTGGTGGAGAAGGTTCTCGTCTCTAAGAAGCGTTTCGGACGCAACAGTCTTGGAATTCCAAGTATGGACTCGTTGCTCGAAGAGGGGATTTGAAGGGGGAGTAGAAGCTTTCTGAGGAACCTCTTTAACCCAGGGGATGGAAGGCCAAGAGAAGGGCTCAGCCGGACGAACGAAAATAAATCGATCAATCCACTTCGGAAGATTGGAGGGAACGTCGTTGATAAAGTGAGCACCATTACGACTCTTTATGTACAGACCTCCACCTTGCTTGGAAGGGACGTAGCAGTAGTGGAAGAAGGCAAGGTCGAATCGACCAAGGCGGACGTGGCAAAGAATGACGAAAGTGGTCATGAAACGAATAGCGTTGGGGGGAAGTTGATGGAGAGGAAGCCCGAACCACTCACAGATCTGAAGTAGATCAGGACTCAGAGGAAAACAAAGACCAAGCTTGAATTGGATTTCAAAAAAAGTGTAGCAGCCTTCAGGAGGATGATAGAAAGTAGCAGAAGAGGAAGGGCTATAGAACGCCCAACCGGTAGGATGATCGATCTTTTCAGGTCTATACCAAGGGTTGAAAAGAAGGGTGGAAGAAGAGTGCTTTGTAGATTTTTTGGTTGAGGATTTCTTTGGAGGAGAACCAGAAGTCCTAGGCTGGGAAGAGGAAGGTGGAAGGGTCGAAGAAGGGACAAAGACAGGCTGAGGAGAAGCGATCTCATCCTCTTCTGGCTCGTCTAAAGCGCCAAAAGTAGGTCGACGACGGCGGAGGGGAATATTATCCATAGTGTCTCCTGAGTTGGGAGAAGCGACATGAGCAGTGAAAACACGAGTAGGAACTGTGTCACCGGGCCGAAGGATAGAGAGAGGGACAGCTTCGAGGGCTGAGGGCAAGATTTGAACCGAATCGGAGGAAGTGCTCGAGCTGGCAGAATCTGAAAATAAAAAAAAAAAGAGAAGAAAAAGCGCAATATCAGGAAGAGGAATTCGGACGAAAAAGAAAAAGAGATAGAAGAGAAGGTTTTCGAAAATTAGGGTTCTACAAAAAGGGGCGATTTTGGGGAAATTGAGAAAGGAGAACAGGGGTTCTGGGAAAATTTCAAAGGAAGAAGACGAAATCTACAATGATTAACATGTGAAAGCCGGCACCCAACATACAAATCCAAAATACTCAGTCAGCACACTTCAAACACCCAATCTAAAAAAAACATTCAAAATGCAAAATCCTAGACACAGGAAGTATAAAATCAAAGGAGGAACGACTTACTCATGATCGCAGATGGAAGATCTGGAAGAGCTTGAATATTGCAGGAGAAAGCGCTAAAATAAATTAGGGTTCTTGCAAATGGGGATGTTTGAACGCAGGGAAGTTCGAAATCGCAAAGGTGGAAAAACTAAGAAAAATCGCTAAGTATTGAATTTATACTTGGGAAGTTAAAAGGTTGGAAGAGCAGGACCGTAGGATTAAAGCCAGATCTAACGGTAGGAGACATTAATTATCACGGTACTCAAAATAGGCACATTATGCGAGGAGGCGCTATCATTAAAGTAACTGACAGATGTGGCAGACGCGACGCGTGGCAGAAAAGTAGGTGCAGTAGAAGGATATATGATAGGTGACCCTATCCCTGGCAATTAATGAGGTGTTATTTGCAAAAGGAGCAGGAAGTCCATCGGATGGTCGATATTGGACGCCATGGTATCCAGGAGGTCGATAAGTATAAACTCACTCTTAGATCGAGTCATTCAGACTCGACCAGAGTGGGGGGACTAGATGATATAGGATATTATACCCACAAGGCTGAACCGGTCTATTGACCGGTCGAGGAGGTCGTATTATGAGGAAGTCAAAGAAATCGAGCAGTTAACCAGTCGACCAAGCAAATCCGTCGACCAGATACACGATCGAGCAACCTATTCGACCTCAACAGGTCGATTACTTCGAGGACTTAACACCACGCTGTTCGGCCTAGTCATAGGCGCGTGAGGGAGCCTCTGACAGAATTCCAGAAGAATATTTACCCCATGTGCAGGGGGACACGTGTCGAGAAGGCAGTGGTGGATAGCGATAACCACCTCTGACAGCCTACCCCATGTGCAGGAGGACACGCGTCCAAAGAGGATTGGTGCAGGCGATGGTGGCGACGGCTACCTCTGACATACGCGTTTGGTGTGTACGGACGGGCAGTTAGGGAAGACAGCTCATCAAATCCGGGCAGCCCTAGGTCAGGTATCTCACCCCTATATAAAGGGGGTGAGCCTTTCTTCTTCAACACGATCATTCTACTACTTACTCTTGAGAATTGATTGAATATACACTGACTTAAGCTTCAGAGGCTCTTCACCGGAAAACCCCTCCGGTGTGAGAGTTCTTTGTAGGTGCACGATGTTCAACCGGTGAGAAGGAAGGCGATTACTCAAGTTCCAGCCGGTCGAGAAGTTTTGTGTTACCAATGATAATTTTCCAACTATTGGTTTGATATGCTAGTGAAACATGATTCGCAAAGTTCAAATTTCGACGGAATTCATGTACGCCTATTCGATTTAACAATTAATAACGTTCCTATTGTACTAAAGCTTCAGACCAAAGTACAACGTGCTATATTTTCAAACCAATGGTTGGATATGCTAATTTTCCAACTATTGGTTTGATATGCTAATGAAACATGATTCGTAAAATTTAAATATCGACGGTACTCGTGTACGCCTATTCGATTTAACAATTAATAACTTTACTACTGTACTCAAGCATCAGACAAAGTACAGCGTGCTATATTTTTCAAGTATTGGTTGGTTATGGTAAACCCTAAACACTAAAACCTTAACCCTAAACCCTAAACCCTAAACCCTAAACCCTAAACCCTAAACCCTATACCCTATACCCTAAACCCTAAACCCTAAACCCCAAAGTACAACGTACACAAATATTTTTTTCCTATATTCTTTTGAATGTAGACCTGCAATAATTATGTTAATGATATGAAATATTTGAATACAACAATAGTGGGTGGTTTTATTTTGGTATGAAATGTCTAACTTTAAATGATATGAAATTTATTTGGTATGTATAAAAGTGTATTTGGAAAATTTAAAAAAAAAATAAGTGGTATGAATTTTAGTTGGGATAAGTACAATAATCGAATTTTAGGTTGATTTGTTATAAAATTAAAGTGATATGATCATCAAATTTTAGCATATTATCATAATAACTTGAGATATTGATGGTAATTCGGCAAATTGGTATTTTTTTTCTTGCAAATCAGAAAGATCTTGGAACAAATATTGGTTAATAAAACATAAAATAAATAATTTAATTTTAGAAAATTAGTTAAAAAATTTGAACAATAAGGTAACTGACAACAAGTCTAAAATATTGCGAGATAACATGTGTGTGTCTGTGTATATATATAATAAAATTTATTGTGTAGTACAAATTTGGGTTACAAATAGTCAAATAAGTAATTATTTATAATTTACAGGTCAATATTAACTTAGACGTAAATGGAACAATCACTTATTCATGGTTTATTAAATTATTCAACTACTTACACAGTTTGATTTTGGATAGATTATACAAAAATTAATTCATTTCAATTAATGAAATAATATAAGTTTTATGTTATATTTATTAATCACATATATTTTTAAATATATGATAACATTTTATCAAATTAAATATTTTACGGAGTATCTGAATGAATGAAAACTTTAAAAATAACAATTATTTTTAAATCGAATATCTGAATGAAAACTTTAAAAATAACAATTATTTTCAAATGAGTGTAATTTAATTTATTTTCAGTTAAGTGTACCGTACGAGTTGTGTGCTAATTTAAAATAGACAAATGAGTGTCAAATCGAATATCTGAATGAAAACTTTAAAAATAACAATTATTTTCAAATGTATGTAATTTAATTTATTTTCAATTAAGTGTACCGTACGAGTTGTGTGCTAATTTAAAATAGACATATTTTACTTATTATGTATTTTAATTTTTAGATATTATTTAATACATATTGTTAATATATTATTATTAATGAGTATCTCTTACTCGTGCATCGCACGGGATTTGTACTAGTTTATGAAACAAAACAAACAAAACAATTTTTTTTTTTGTCATAAAATAAATATGCACAACATCTTGTTTTTATACTTTTATTTTTTTCAACAATAACAAATCTTGCCCAAATATACACTCTTCAAATGCAAATTTACCAAATTTGAGAATTACATTTATATGTCAACTACTACTAATATATTCAAAATATATTGACATTTTAATTGGTTACGGTAATTTCTTATGTATTGAATTGAAAACATGGTAATTTTTTTCCAATTGAAAACATGGATATCGGGATACGTAATTGATAATTAACCTAAAAGATCTCAACGGACACACGAAAAAATAACCACCCAATCAGTTAACCTAAAAGATCTCAACGACAGACACACGGAAAAAAAAAAAATCACCCTATCCACGCTGCTCACTATGTAGAGAAAAATATACCTCCAATTTCAGAAAATAACCTCCATCTTCATCTTAAATAAAGTGAACGCCATACTCGTATACATAGGTGGAGCCATTACCAAACGTAGCAGGTGGGACTTTTCGAAGAAATGACTGATTTTCAAGAGGTAATTTTTGTTGGGCGCTAATTCATATTATTTGCTATCGTAATTATATTCATATGTCGTGTAGATGTTTTAATATTCACTTAAATTCAATTTCGAATTGAAGGCTACGCCTGTTAGTCGTTCCAGAAGAAGAAGAAAAGAAGTTATCAAAGCACCAGGTTAATCAAGAGATGACTTATTTTTCTTTCACAGAACAAAACTAGTGACACTGCTCAAGATCAATAAAAACTTAACTCCTGGCCAGCGCCGTGAATTAGACAAGGTTGGATTTGGTACATTATCACGTATGAACGTTTCACAAATAGATTCAAAGTTGGTGGCTTTCTTGGTTAAAAATTATGATCCCATATCAAGAACTATTATGTTCGGAGGTAAGAGACTTATTCTGTCACCCGGTGTTGTGGAGAAACATTTCGGTCTTTCAAGTGAAGGAATGGTAAATTCTAAAACTGTTGATGGTATAATCAAGTACGGTAATTTATTTTGTGGGAAAGAAGGACAATTCTTTGGATTTGCGGAGCTTCATAATATGGTGACAAATTGCAAGACGAATGGGTCTGAATTCATAGTTCCCTATTTGATGTTGCTTTTCGCCACGGTGTTGTTCCCACTTGATAGTCATTCACATCTGCACTATGATTTTCTAAACTACTTGGTTGATTTAAATGTTGTCCAAGAATACAACTGGTGTGAAATAATTCTGCGCAAGTTGGATGAGGGAACTACGTCAGTGCAATGCAATAATAAATCGTACATCACGGGATGTATTCTATTACTGCAGGTACACTAACGTTATATGCATCATATGTTAATTAATAAATGGTTGCATAACATATATTGTAAACTTTATTTTAAACAATTGTAGGTGGTTTTCCTTGGTTATGTGACGAGATCATTCTAAATTTTCCGAAAACAATTGCATACTGGATCCCCTTTTTTTAGAACAATGGAGCCAACAAGATATTTCTAGAGCAATTGAGGTGTTTAAGCAAATGGGAGGTTATGATAAGAATTTTGTAAGTACACATGTGAATTTAATTTGTTTGCATGAAATTTTATTAACTCGCCATTATCATATTAATAATGTACGTATTTTTTTTTTTTAAAATGTATTTCAGAATTGGAAAGTTAATAAGAAGTTGTACGGAATGAAGATGGATGAAAGCGTTTCAAAGGATCCTAATCAGCGTGACTCACACACATTTTCACATGTAACAAACAAGATCATTGAGCATTTAACCATTCTTAATAGAGCGGTATCTGGCATAACATATTTCCTAAAAGGTGCCTCAGAAGAACCGTTTGAAGAGAAAATTAAACTTATGGAATTTGATGTCGACGCTTGCTCGCCGTATAAATGCAACACTGGAAAAGACATCTTTCAGAATTTTCAAGAAATAACGATTAGGGACATTCATGCAGACAATTACATTTTCAATAATAAGATAGATGTTTCGTAAGCAAACAGCACCCCTGCATATTATGGATTTGGATTTTACATATATATATATATATATATATATGTGTAATTATATATATAATAACATTTTCCCTTTCAGATCTGAACAGCAGCACTGCATTTATAATCATGTTTGACAAATGTTTTTTTTCAGCCAAATGTTGGTCGAGTATGAGGGCTGGACGATCACTAGAGCAGAGATGTTAACAATTGATTAACCACACTGGTTGAGAAGCCCGGTTCGAAAATATTCAAACATTTGTTTTCTTATTGGTGCACCAGTTCAAATAGATTCATATGTAGTTCATTCTCTGTGTAGGTCATTGATTTGGTTGCCCTGCATGTGTCATTGAATCGGACCCCAGAAGATAGTAATAAACGCAACTGGGTTTTGTCGGCATCTTTCAGTGTGAGACACATTATCATTTTAATAATTCTCCAATGTAGTCTATCAATGTCTATAATCATTGCAGGGCATGGCTGTGTCGTTGCACAGCGACGAGTCGATTCATAAAAGGTTCTTTTGAGATAGAGTATTCAACGGTCGTGCGGACGAATGTGTTAGTATAACGTTGCCGATATCGGATTCCAGTTTGCACTGGTACATTTGTATGGTTGATATTAAAAGATCTGTTGTTCGAATATGCGATACTGTACGTTCGGAAGTTACAAATAAGTCCAGGATTGAACATGCAAAGAAAGTGGTAAGAATTATGTAACATATTCATCTCATAATGCAACATGTTCATCTTAGTATATGTAAAATGTTAATCTTATTATGTATGTAACATATTCATCTTATTATAGAATATATTCATCTTATTATGTAACATGTTCATCTTAGTATATGCAACATATTCATCTGAATATATAACATATTGACCTTATTATAGAACATATTCATCTTATTATGTAATGTAACACGTTCATCCTAATTTTTAACATGTTGAATATATTATGCAACATATTCATCCGTTACACAACATATTCATCTTATAATGTAACTTGTTCATCTTATTTTTTAATATGTTCAACGAATTATGCAACATATTCATCTCATAATGCAACATGTTCATCTTAATATATGCAAGTCGAGGATTGAACATGCGAAGAAAGTGGTAAGAATTGTTTTGTTGGTTATCCTTCATTTGTAACAAGACAATATATTCAGTAATGCTATTGCTAATGTTAAATTATTCGTGACTAGATAATGCGACTAGAGGGTATTATGGCTGCGTGGGATGGGGATGGGTTCATTCATAAAAATACTACCGACACGTACAAATATGTCATCGACCCAAATGTTCCCCAACTACGGAATGGGTACGGACATTAGTCATTTAAAGCAACTGACAAAACATATTATTTTCGAATCATTTTCTATTAATATTTTTTAATTTTTTTAACTTTTAATTGGTTATTCGGCAGATACTATTGTGGCCTCTGTGTGTGTATTCATAAGTTATGTCATTCCACTCCATCTACAGATTTAATTTGGCGTGGACTTAAAGAGGTAATTACCCTGTCATTAGCAAGTATCTTTTAATTGCACATTACAATGATTATTTATTTTTTATTTTTATTTTTTTTAAAGGATGAATCTATTGAAGCAAGGAAGAGGGTGGCTGCCACTCTTTACACAACCAAATACAACCAAATTGGAAGAGAGTACGTAACACGTTTCCTGAACCGTTCACTATTTCTTTAAATTGTTATCAATCAATATTTTAATGTTGCAATATATTGTATGTCTCCATGTATTTTCGTAGGGCTATGGTTGGGTTCTTCATTTATTCACGGTATTCAGGCATTAAAATCTACGGAGACTCTTATGACTCGAAGACAGTAACTATGGAAACCCTCGCATAAATAATGTTCAATGAGTGTGAACCATCGCTCGAAGAGTCTGAGCCTCTTTACTATGATTGTCAACCTGATGAATTATCTTTATCTTATGACATTCCGATTAAGACGACAGAGCAATTACGAAAATATGTATCTAGTTACGTGTCCATTGGTCTGATGACAATTCATATCGAACTTCACTGGGTACGTCATAACATAGCAGCCTTGCCTGCCTAAACGTACTATTATGACCCATCATGTCGACATTGAACAGTCATTTGCACCTAAAAATTACCGTGAATTGTGAGGAAAATATGAGACATTTTTTATATTATTGAATGCTTCGTGTGGTTATTACGTTTTTTTGTGGCACAAAACGTAATTCAAGGTAATTGAACACGTGTAATTGGGTATGTTGGCAAATAGTTCGAAGTATTTTGTGGCACAAAACGTAATTGAACACGTCTAATTGCTTACTTTTCAATTAGTTTTGATCAAATTGGGTAAAACCAAATTATTAATAAAAAATAAAACATGTAAAGAATGATTGCACAGTAGCAAGCAAAATTGGTCATGGAAAATTTATATCAAATTATAACAGAGCATTCACGAGATTATTTGAATTCTTAACTTAAATTCAATTAAATCATCAGATATGGTGAACAACTGTTGCGGCAATCACAAAAGGTTTCCAATTAATTGATTTACTTTAAAATAATCAATTATCAATCTCTAACTACTATCCACTACACCACGTCCAAATTTCAAGAGACTGATTTTGGAAACCGATAAAATTTTTTAATAAAATAAATATATATTAATATAATATTTATCATCTCAAATTCGAACGGTAGCATACGAACATACAATTCCCCTTGGAGATACGATCTATATTCTCGTTGGGCACAGTACTACGAATACACAAATAAATGGAAAAACATGAAGATACTGGTATCAATCTTGATAAGGAGAGCGATCCACAAACAACCGATCAGCGCCAAAACGTTTGCAACGATCGAATACTGAATAACAAATTCCTGACTTGGGAACTTGCAGAAAAATGGTACATGGATTATGCAAGAAATGTCGGGTTCGATGTACGACGGTGCTGCTGCAAGACTTCAAAGGATGGCATAGTGAAGAACAGACAATGGGAGTGTTCAAACGCAGGTTACAGACGGATAATTTCAGAAGGGCACCAAAGAATTAGACGGGAAAAACCAAACAATAGATGTGGTTGCCCTGCTAAATTTCGTGTTGCACGTGACATCCGTGGCGGATTGTACAGGGTAACAAATTTTGACCAATCACACAATCATCCACTGGAGAGTTCCGAAACAGCACATCGTCTGAAGTGTAACAGGTAATTAATATTTATAGAAAATATATTTTACATATAGTTTTTGCTTTCAACGTTTGTCTAAGATATTGTTTATATATTCTATTGTAGACAAATTATGGAATCTGAAAAATCATTGTTGACCTTAATGAATGGTTCCGGCATTCGTACATGTCAGGCGTTCAATTATATTCAAGAAATGTCAGGTGGTCCTGGAAGTTTACATCACAAAAAAAAGAAGCATACAACTTCCTGACGAAGATAAGAAATGATACGATGCGTGATGGTGATTTTAAGACTGCTTTTGCTATGCTTCAAGGTGTAATGATCAACGACCCGCTGATGGTGGTGGAGACAACTTGTGACGACGAAGGTGGATTGACCAAAATTTTTTGGTCAGATGGGTTTTCACAGTCTGCATATGAGCAATTTGGTGACGTTCTCATTTTTGACAACACTTACAAAACAAACACATACAAATTCCCGTTGGTCATTTTTTCTGGAATAGATAACCACCAAAATACAACAATTTTTGGTGGGGCCTTGCTGAATAATGAGACATCAGAATCCTACCTGTGGTTGCTAACAAGATTTTTAGCGGCAATGAAATCGAAGATGCCTGTCACCGTTGTCACAGATCAAGACGATGCCATGCGTTCTGCAATAATTAAGGTGTTCCCCGATGCTAAACATAGGCTGTGTGCGTGGCATCTTGAGAGAAATTGTGCACAGAGAGTGAAGGCCCACGGTTTCTACAAAATATTTGGGAAGTTTATAATGAATAATTGGACTTGTAACACCCCACCTTACTGTAAAATCAGAGTAGCGCAATAATTCGCAAAGTCTTTGAAAACTAAAACCTTTTTACTTTGCGAAAACTGTTTCGGGGTGCTACCGTGAAAAATCGTTACTTGACTTAGAAAACCGTTGTTTTAATTTAATAAAAACGTCCGGTTACTGAAAACTTAATTTTTCTTAAATTAAAACAACGGTTTTCTAAGTCAAGTAACGATTTTTCACGGTAGCACCCCGAAACAGTTTTCGCAAAGTAAAAAGGTTTTAGTTTTCAAAGACTTTGCGAATTATTGCGCTACTCTGATTTTACAGTAAGGTGGGGTGTTACAATTGGTATCAGAGCACGTTTCTGCGTCTCTGATAAGTTTTCAGTCAGAAAAGTTTTCAGTCAGTGATTTTTTTCAGAAAACCCGAACCGTCATGCTCACGCCCCGCCGACGACAGGTAAGTGCTGTTGCAATTCAGTTTTTCAGTTATTATAAACATATTACTTTGTCTATGCTCAGAATTGAGGATCAGGACTTTAAGTTAAGATGCTCGAATCAGATTCAGACTCTAGAGGTTGGACATGACTCTAGAATTCAGGCATTTAGATATGACTCTAGACGTTAGGATCTTCCGAGATGACTCTAGAGTTTTTCAGGTTTCATGTCAGTAATCATCAGCCAGTTTTGGCAACTCGTCAAGAGATCTGTGTGCCTAATAATCAGTCAGTAATGCTATCGCATACTCAGTAATGTTAAACTTTTCCCGATGTTCAGATACCGCCCCGTAGAGAAACCCAATCACTCAGTTTTTATTCAAGTCACAGTAGTCGCACAGTTCCGCGACTATCATGTTGAAAAATTCTTCGGCCGAAGAAATCCCCGTATCAGGGGCAAGTGAATTCAGATCCTTAGAAAGAGGATTAAGTTTGGGAACTCTAGATTTAAATCTAGATTCACTCAAGTCAAGTTAGCAATTTGTCAGAAGATTTGTAAGCATTGTGCTAAACAAATCTTAAGAATCATGTTTCTCAGAATTTTTTTTTTTTTTTTTTTTTTTTTTTTTTTTTTTT
>CACSLK010034598.1:28881058-28893721 GCA_902706635.1 Striga hermonthica
CTTTTTTAAACACCTTTCATCTTTGATGTGCATATTCCAGAACGTTGTGGGAATGAACTGTACAAACTGCAACATTATTAATTTTGTTAATAACCATTTACCACAACAATTACATGATGAAATTAGACAAATTCAAACATGCAATTACCAGGCGAGCACGTTCAAACTGCAACATTATTAATTTTGAGCAATTGTGCTTGTTTATGACTAAAACTAATGATGGTATTATAAAATGTCAATCTGATGTCATAAACATTGTTTATGACTACAACAACAATAACAACAACTTGTTCGGTTGTAATTTTTGGCAAGTTGTTTTTTGGTTCTCATCTGTTTTGCGTCTTCCTAGTCCCTTCAGACATTTCGTCAAACATCTATTGTGCTTCTTTATGAGAAGTATAATAATAATGAATTATCCATATTAGCAAATACAAATTCACATTACAACATTATTCGTATCTATGTCTTATAACTCACGGATGCACAACAAAATCATGGATATGCATTACCGCATGATTGGACAGTAATCAAAATAAAGAAGAAGAAATTGAAAACAAATTCCACATACTGTTGTTCTTCAAATATCGAATCAGAAAACAAAATTATGTACCTTCGTGTTATTCTTCAAATGTCAAATCTTAGAACGTCTTTTTTCCGATCATATATTCGTGAGTGTTTTCTTGTTTGCAGAAGATCGTTCGAAATGAAATATTGGATTAATTGTTTATTTATTTGAGATATATAATTATGTTTAGGTCATATGTTAATATTACAAAAGTTCAACACCTTTTAAGTAAAATTATTTTTTTTTTCAAGTAAGGACATTTTCGTATTTGCATTAAGCTTTTTTTCGATTTATTTTTTTATTTATTACAAAAAGGACACATGGCGTTCATTTAAAAGGTACCTGTTGTTAGGTAAGTACAAGCCAAAGTACAAGGGTACCTGACTGTAGAAAAGCCCAAGTCACTAATGAAAATTTTTTTTAAAGTCTCAAAAAGTCCAGCAAAGTCATGAAAGTTCTACAAAGTACACAAAAGTCATCAAATTTAAAAAGTTTTAAAAATGTTAATTTTTATAAATATGAGTAAAATAAGAAATAATTAAATTATTTTTAGACATAAAATGTATAATCTAAATATATTGTCATTTGTTATAAACATTTACTACATGAATCAAAATATTTTTTTTCTTAAAGTTACGTATATTTAAGGAAAATAAAAAATATCATTTGATCAATCGAGTGATTGAATTAGATTATTGCTCAGTAATAGTTGATATATAAAAAAGTCTAAAAATATGACACAACTGATGTTAATCTCGGGTGACCTTATGGGTCAATGACACAACTAAGGTTGATCCCAAGTGACCAAGTTATGATTCAGTTTGATCAGGCCAAATCAGTTATTGAACTAAATATAGTTTCTAAAATTAAAAATTAATTTATTACAAAAAATGTAATGTAGCTCATACTCCAAACAATCATATTAAGAATATTTTATGATAACATGTTTAATGATTTATGAACAATGATATATTATTTTATTAATATTTATGTGAATAAAATTACAACTTTATTAATGTATGGTAAATCCAAATTCTCAGGAGAGGGTTATTTATTTTACTGGTTGCATCAGAATTTAATTTATTGGTTACTATATATATATATATATATTACTTTTTATAATAAATTTATTAAAAATATTAGTTAAATTTCTTAAGAATTTAAAATTTTTTATTGTTTTAACTAAATTATAAATAAATTATAGTCCTCATTTTATTTAAATATGTATTTTTATTTATATTAAAAATAGTTTTAAAATGTATAAAAACTTAAAAATCAAACCGCTACTACCAGTCCGACAAACTGGTGTTGACAGGTTTTCTAGAAAATATTTTATTTAAGCAAACCAAACTGGTCGATAAACCGAGTTTCGGTCCATCTAATTGGAATGTTTGATCCGGTCCACTTTTAAAACTAATGGGTACATCATAATTAACGTTATTTATATATTTAATTGTATAATATAATCATATTCTCGTGCATCCCTCGGGCCACGTACTACAATCGTTACATATTTATATACGATTGTTATATTATATTATATATATATATAGAGAGAGAGAGAGAAAGAGAGTAACTATTTACCAAAAATAATATGAAAAAATTTCGGGAAAAATTAAATGCATGCTAATTCGAATTTGTTTTTTAATTTTGTATTTTTATTACCATCAAAATCGGGCAACATTTAATATTTCCAGCAAAATCATGTATTGTTCAATTCAAATTGCGGTTGTGAATATTTTTTACAAGTTTTGGACCGATTTTTTCAATCATTTTGGACGGATTTGCCAACCATTCCTTAAATTAAGGATTTTATTCAACTAAAAATTTCAATTTATCGACTTCAAAATCTGGTGTAAATCAAATTGTATGTATTTAAAAGTTCAAAAATATTTTTATATATAAATATTTTAAAAAAAATAGACCGATTTTTTTTCCATCATTTTGGACGGATTTTCCAATGACCATTCCTTCAATTAAGGATTTTCCATAACTTGGGTTAGCCTCCGCTATAGACCATCGACCCTTAAAGGCGCTCTCAAATGGACCAAGAAGGAGGCGAGAGGGGCTAGTTGGAGATCCAAATTGAAGAAAGCGGCACTAGCAGCCACCGTCTACTTCATTTGGAACGCGAGGAATTGGTTGGTCTTTGAAAATGAATACCAACCCCCATGCCTTGTGATCCGGAAGGTAAAAACTCATGCCTATTGCACTATATTTGCTCTCTACCATAATGTACTTGCCGAATTTGAGAGGGGAAGCCTCGGTCTTTGATGTTTGGAAATTAGGAGTTGAGGTTGAAGGGTGGTCGAGCACCCGAGAGGATGTGTTGAATTGGAGATCGGAAATTCTTTGGGCATCTCAGGCACTAGCGCCGTTATGGCATAGCACAGCTAAGGTGCGACTGCTAGTGGCGCTAACGCACTAGCGAGTGTATAGCGAGGAGGAAGAAGAAATAGGCACCCAGGTACTAGCGCTGCTAGCGTAGGCGCGCGCCGCTACCCGACCACCCATAGCTCCGCTACATCCTTAATATGGGCTTAACAAGGGGCAGACAACCAGCACCCGAAATTAAAGCGCAACTATACTCCAGCGCCGCTAAGGACTCGTCACCTAGCGCCACTATCCCGACAGTCCTGCGCCACGCCAGATCCGCGCCATAGTAGCACCCACGTCAGCCATAGCAGGGTTAACCAGCACCATAGCGCCGCTAACCATTGAAGACAACCTGCGAACTAGCGGAAACCTTGAGCACGACCCGCGCCTTGTACCATCGAGCCCGACATGGACCGAGGTCCCTTGGGACCCTTTTTCTTCACTTCTAATGTCTTTTAAAACAAACACGTGATAAATGGTTCAAAAACTAGTTATTTAGATTGTATATTACCAAGCTGTTTTATTTGGTAACCAAATTGAACCTCTTATTATTTTCTACCTAAATCCATGTGAATCTCTTTAAACTTAAAGATTTTTAGGTTTTCAAAACTCAAATCAATAAATATCTCATTAAAATGGAAAGCATCAGAATTTAAAAAATGTGAGGTTTAGTGTGATACACATTAAAAAATTTATCAGTACATTTTTTAGTACACAAATCAAATAATTCTGGTAAATTAAATTCAAATCAATTGATATCTCATACATAATTTGTGCATATTAAGTTGAATTTGCTATCTTATTTTCTTTTTGAAGAAAATAATTTTATATGTAAAAACCAATTTATCCCATATTTTTTTATTAGTTTATCAAATCTATTAAATAACATGCAATTCCATATTTCTTACAGGATATCCTCAAGCCGATTTTATACCCTTTTTCAATTAATTATTTAATATCTTTTATATTAAAGTTTTATATATTTTAAACACAATATACAATACATTTCATATGTTTTTTTTTTTTAAAAAAAAACGGATAAATTTTTGTTTGATGTCAATCCTAATCCAATTATTTAGAAAAACAAATTCAAGTAAAATTAAAATTCGAATGCAAATCATATCAGATTTGGTCATCTTTTTTATTTTTTTAATGAAATAATTTTGGGATGTAAATTTGTTGCATATATGCTAAGATTTTTTTCAAGTAATAGTGATATACTCTCAGTAAAACTCTTTTAAGAAACTCTTGACACATGAAAAAAAATATTTGCTAATAATTATTTTTCATAAAATGATCCCATTTCTATTTCACTAGTACAGAGCCCGTGCGATGCACGGGGTGCACAATTTTAAGGTCATTTATCCATTCTTATATTGATATAAATGAATAAAAAAAATGTACGAGATATATATAGTACGTGACCTGTAATAGGCCAAAATGTGAACACGGGTGATGCACGAGGTGTATAATTTTAAGGTCATTTATTAGTACAGAGCCCGTGCGATGCACGGGGTGCACAATTTTCTAGTATGTGTAATAAAAATACATACCGTATGCACGGGACAGAAGCACTAAATTAATTTCCACATAGCTTGCCCGTTAAGTAGCTCCTGAACACGGGTGCACAATTTGTAGTACGTACCATAAAATCAGAACAAATTTTCATACAATTAGATAATAAATTAAATAATAGATAAAACCTTTTTATTTTGGTAAAGATTTTACGTACTTTGTTTTTTTTTAATCGGATGTTATGAGATTTTTTTTTGTTAAACCGATTTTATGGAATATAATACAAATACACTTAGAGGATTGAACAAAATCAGAACAGATTTTCATACAATTAGATAATAAAAAGAAATTAGATAAGGAAAAGAATGAATTAGATAAGAAAAAGAAGGAATTAGATAAGAAATTTTGAATCTGACTTTTTTTTTTGATAGATAGACTTTACGTACAAATTTTGACTTCACTGATTTTATGGGATTTATTTTGAAAAAATCGATGTTAATATGGAATAAGACAAATAAATAAAGTCTTTTTTATTTTAGTAAAGATTTTACGTCTTTTTTTTTACTTGTCAGATGTTATGGGATTTTTTTTTTCTTAAACTGATTTTATGGGATATAAGACAAATAAATAAAATAATTAAATAAAATTCTGGATAGAAATAGCAATGCATTAATTACGTTGCCTTTTCAATCTACCAAATTTGGTAAATAGGATACCTTATATAATAAGTATAGATACAAATAAATAACATGCCAAAATTATAAAGAATAATTAATGTATTTTAATTTATTATCTAGCCATCAGTAATATCATTTATTGATGTGATTATTATCTCTTAAATGATAAATAAAATATTAATTTTAAAAAATATTTGTTTTTTATATACTCAAATAAAAATTAAAAAATACTATCGACAAATATGAATTATAATATATATCAGTAAAATCATTGCAGAAGTTAATAAAATTATGTAAGAAAAGAATCTTTTTGATCATATTTGATTAAGAAATGTATATATGCAAGCAATTAATGCATATAGTAAAAAGTTTCTAAATAAAATATGCATTAAATGTGAGTTGACTTTTGGTAAATAGTATGGCTTTTAATATAAGTATAGATAACAAAATCTGTGAATCTCTAAAAAATGACATATTTTTAGGTTTTGAAAAATAAAATTGACAGATTTTATGAGAATTCAAATCAATCCAAATTTCTATCCTTTTTTTTATTTTAACAAAAAAATAGCTGTAAACTTTGTGTCAAACATTAATTAGTTAGAAAATTAAAATTAAATCAATTTAAAGTCTACCTTTGATTACATTACTATATATCTGCAAATTCTATTTTAATTTTTTTGTATATATTTTTATTTTTAAATTTGAATTTATAGTAGATGGAAACATGCACAATTACTATATAAACACCACATTGGTGTGATCATTGAGCCAAACATCGACAGGAAATAATGCATCCCACAAAGTAAACTTTTGAATCAGTTTTTCATCCCCATTCAAAATGACTTTGGTTTTCAGAGAAATCAAAGATATAAAAGAACTAATAGGCCAATGATCAAGCTACGCATCATTATAATGTTCCAACGCATTGAAGATAAGCGCAATTATCGAAACGTTCTTAAGATTTTATTTCACGATTCTGAGGTAATTTGTCATTATATCATTATTTATATGCATTTTATGCTACATTTTTTTATTATTTTTTTATTTAATTAAGGAATATGTACTTTTTTAGGAATGATGAAATTATTGGTATAATGTGACCCGTCAATGTTCCACAATTCATCGACGAAGTTGAAGAAAGTGGTGTTTATATCTTTCAAAACTACTAAGCGAAAAATAATATTGGCATATACAAATCAACAACTTGCACTTGGTGGATCATTATTAACTGTCAAACCAAGTTTCACAAGTGGAAGGACGAATCTATATTGTTTTGTACGTTCTAAATCTTTGTTTATTTTTATTTCAAAATTTTATATATTTCATTCAAAATAATAAAATCTACTATGACAATTTAATATGATTAGTTGTCTTATATTTATGTAAATGGTTGAATTGGTTGTTTCTATACAACTTTTCAAATGAAGATTATTAAAGGAGTTCCTACCCAAATGATCGTCTTTTTTCTTATGGACTTAGAGTCAAAGGCCTTGTTTGGCGATTAGCGGATAGCGGATTTTTTCAGCGGATAGCGGATTTTATCAGCGGATAGCGGATAGCGGATTATATTAGCTGATTTGACCAGTGGATTGCATTAGCGATTTTTAAATAACTGTTTGACATTGCAAAATGACCAATAATGATATTTTATTATTTAAGATGTATTATTTTAATAATAATATATTAAAACATTTGATATTATTTAGTTGGTAATTTATAAATATATATATATATATATATATATATATATATTTTAAATTTACTAACACTTGATGAAGAAGTTATAAATTTTACATTTTTTTTAGATAAATTAATCATATGGAAGACATATTATTATTTATTAGCATCATAAACCAATATAGATTGTAAAATAAATAATACAAAAAAAAAGTTCCAAATAAATTATTTTTGTGAATCCTCTATCCCAAAAAGCTGCTCTAATGAGCTTTTTCTAAATTAGAGTTTTGGGCCCAAAAAGCTAATCAAATAAGCTATTTACCAAACAAGCTCAATAGCGGATTTGACGGGTCAAACCTCTCAATTAAGTTCAATCCGCTATTTTATCTTCAATCCGCTATCTTTCAAACAGGGCCAAAGTCCTTAACATTATATATTCATATTGTTCATCTATCAGTATATATAATTACTTTTTTGAATGTTTTTTAACATATGAAATGCCTTTTAATTTTTTTTTCAACATTGTGTAGGGAAAACATGAAAAACTCCACGTTTTGAGGCTAATAAGTTGACCAGTTGATTGTTTTTGAACATTACCAAAATCAAGAGGAACATTTTGTCCTCATCATGCAAATGTACCGTGCGAATGAGTGAGGAGGTATTTTATTCATTTTTCTATAATTAAACTCAATAAATAACTCAACATTTTTTTTTTTTTGTTTTGATCCGGCTAACCTAATATACTTTTTAATTAGGTGAGGTTCAAATAACCACATCAAAGGATGTGACCCTATCATCGGTGTTGAAGCTCCCAAGGTTCGAGATTTTTGTAGGAGGTACATCATTTGGTAATGAAGTGTTCAATAATATACAGATTTTATTTTCATTATATTGAGTAATTAGTAATTGCATGATCTTTCCTTTATTTTATAATTTAAATTTTAATTCAAAAATGCTTTTTAAGATGGACGGAAATAATAAAAGTCTCGTGCATCTCACAGTCACGTATACAAATATTTTTCCCAATTTTAATAATATATTGAAATAGTATGTCAGAATCTATTCATTTACCAGAATATAATGTAACTGATTCATGAATTTGAACACACACAAGTATGTAATAAGGTTCAAGATATCTTCACTTTCAAATATATACTCTTTTTTTTATATATAAATAAAATAAAATAAAAACCAAATACACCAAATTCAATATTATTAATTCAGCACTCTCATACAAAATTCATTTTTTCAGGACAAATTCACAGCATAAGAACATGTATATATTTCATAAATCTTTTTGGAAATCGACTACGAGCAACCATAAGTCGCCATTTATAGTATACGTGCTCGTAGCGCTTATGTTTGGCCGATCTTCCGAACAATTAACCGTAAAAGAACAATCTCACGTGAAAAATTCAATGTCGATTATCCAACCCGCATCGAATTCTTTAACCGCGTTCGTGGAGACACCCAATTTTACCATAAGAAACCACTCGCACCCAATCTATATAATAACTACACGCTCGGCACAAGAACTCGAACAACATCCGCAAAAAAATAAACGACACTAAATATTTTTTTGCAAAACGGCCTATATGGATAGAAACTCGATTATGCACGAGAAAATAGCCGACGAGTCTCAAAGGGAGGCCACTTTCGACAAGAAAGTGGACGAACTCTTGAAGGAAGCAAACGACCTCTCGACCCTCTGTGGGGTCGAGATGGGAATTTTTGTCCACAAGGAAGGGGAGGACAATGCCGTGATGTGGCCTTTCACCAGAGATTTTCACCGGGAGTCTCCAAAAGTTCTTGAACTTTCCGGAACCGCAAAGGGCGGAGGAGATGACCACGCACGTAGACTTTCTTGAGCAACTTGTGGCGGCCGAGGCTCGTAAAGTGGACGAGGCCAGGGAGAGGCTCCAAATGAGGTAGGCCCAACATTTGCTGGCCCAAGTGACGACGGGCGAAAAAAAAATGGACGAGCTCGATTTCCATGAATTGCAAGGTTTGGCGTCGTTTGCTTCCGAGATGCTTAGAAAGATCGGGAATCGGGAGAAACAGTTGGAAGGCGAAGGGTCGGGTAGTTCGAGCGGTTGAGTTGTTCTGGTTTACAAGCTGCTGCCAGATGATGATGATGATGATGATGATGATGATGATGATGATGATGATGATGATAATAATAATAATAATAATAATAATAATAATAATAATAATAATAATAATAATAATAATAATAATAATAATAATAATAATAATAATAATGGTTGTGATGATTTTGAGCTGCTGTTGAGTGCAGCATTTGGAAAATGTCTTTTTTTGGTTTGCTTTTGATTTGATTTGATTTGGTTTGAACTTGAAAATAAATGTTGGGATGAGTAAACCTTTTTGTCACAATTAGTAATAACTAATAAGAAGCATTTTGTAGCTTTTTCTGCTTCATTTTCTGGGATTTTGTGGAACAAATTGTCTTTAAAATCATAAAAACATTGCATTATTGTGTCACTCTGAGACCAACTTCTGTAAGGTTCCAATCAAGAAGCAGCAGAAAAGTAGAAATAAAACTGAAATTTTTTTCAAAAGCAAATTTTTTCGACCTATTGAATCAGTCTACCACCACAAGCTTCTGATACTCCTCCCCTGCAATGGCAGCCTCCATGACCTCAACAGGATCTATAATCCCACCTCCCTCTAAAAACAACTTCATCAGATTCTTCGAAAACCCGCTCACAAGTGCCACCCCCGACTGGTTTGCCGGCACCGGCGTGGCCCGTGAGTCCCTCAAGTTCCAAAACACAATCTCCGGAACACATTCCCCATAACCCTTCTCCCTAAACTTCCTCACAATGGCCTCATAATCAGTCTCCCACGGGTTCATAGACGCCTGGTCAAATTCCATGTCACTGAAAACAAACACCCTCTTGATCATCTGATCGGGCTTCAGTTTCCCGTCCACCGCCACCTTAAGCAGCAAGTCGAACACCTTCTGGAAGTTCGTGTTCATGCCACATTCCATATGCCTCACAAACCGAGTCTTCTTCTTCAGGCTGGAACCCTTGACTGTCTGAAGCTTGGGACGTTTGCTGAAACTAATCACTTTCCCTTTCCAAGGCTCCTCACTCAATTCTGACACCAAAAGCCCGAGAGCCACTGATACCTCCATTGGAATCCCGTCCATGCTCCCCGACACATCACAGATTGCCAAACAATTATTCAGCTTCCCAATCTTCGCCATGTCATCAACCATCCTCCTCCACTGAAGCTCCGCCACCTGGCCGCCATCATCCAGGCTGGAAATTATCTCGTGCGGAAGCAATGCACCAGCTGCAATCTTGGCTTCACCTCTCTCTACCTTGTCCAGATACTCCCGAAACCTCGACTTGTCGTGTTTGAAGAATAAGCGCGTGTACGTTTTCATGGCAACCGAGGCCACCCTGTTGTAAGGGAGGGAACCCCAATCGTTGGTTCCAATGTAAACCTCCGGAAGCTCCAGGGCTTTACGAAGAGGGACGAGCACTTCCTTCCTTAACCGGTCCCTCACTCGATAAGCGTAGTGGGCCTCCTCCACTTCTTCGTACTCCGGATACTCGACTCTCGGGAAAATCTTTTTCGAGATTGTCTCACACAGAAGCGTGAGACGATCATAGGAGGAGTCGATAGAAGGGCACCATTTCGCAGCCAGGCTGATTTTGTTGAGATGCCCCGAGTTCAGCATCTCCATGTCCGATCTCAGGAACCGTGCGAAACAGTCCGATACGCAGTTGTGCAGGAATTTGAAGTCGGGGTCTCTGTTAAACCTCTCGATGACCCTTTTGGCATGAAGGATTCTCTTCTCCTCTCGGCTCAAGGTTGGCTCGATTGGCTCAATTTTCTCTTTCTTCGATATTTTTCTCCTCTTCACTCTGCCGCCGCCATACTTTTTCTTCTTCTCTTTCCTGTTCAATTTATTCGTCTCCTTCATCTGTTTCCTCTGTTTCAACTGCTCATACGCCTCCTTGGCCTGCTTCCGGGCGTCGGGGCCTTCGAGAACCCGGAAGAGAATCTCGAGCAGGTCCTTGAAGTAGCCGAAACTCGCCAATGAGTCGATGTTGCGGGCTAGGGTTTTGGGGTGGTTCTTGTGCAGCCAGAGCGCGGCCGTGTACCCGCCTTCTCTGTCTGATTTTCCGGTGCCCCGCACCCCACGGAGGTTGCAGACGAGCTTCAGGGCTTTCAGCGGGTCCTGCTCCCACGCGAGCTTCAGGCGCTCGGTTAGGGTCTCCGGCGGCGTGTCAGGGACGACGTGGAAGAAGAAATCAAGGCAGGGGTTCCCCGTCGAGAGGAAGGTCGGTGAGAAATTCTCCGTCAGGCCCATAGGAGGGTTTTGATTTCGTCCGACCGCCACGCCGTTCAAGTTAGCTACCAGGACATCATCGTACGATCTCGCGGCGGCGGTTGTGGGAGCGGTGGCGGTGGCGGAGGGGGCGAGGGTTGCCCGGTAGATTTCCGGTGGTCCAACGAGAGAAATTGGGGCCGGTGGCGCCATGGAGGAAAGCGAGGAGTACGGTAGGGTTTGATTTTTACGGCGAGTAGTTGCCAGCGAGTTGGTGTGCTGAAAGGTGGTTTAGAGTTTAGAGGGCTTTATATAGGGGCGATATATGCTTGGAGTCCAAGAAAAAACGGTTTTTCGTATTTTTAATTTTATAATTAATTAATTAATTATACTGTAAAATTTTTATTGAAGAAAAATAGTTTTTTATTCAGATTGATTAGAGAAAATATCCTATCTAAAATAGAAAATATCTAATATTGTTGTGGATCGAGACAAGGGTTTTGAGCATATGGAGTTTTTTCCTCTTAATTAAGTTTCGCCCCAAAATTGCATAACCTCAATTATTTCATATTTTAATATCACAAATCTAAATTATTTTAATGTACTATTTATAACCTAATAATTAGATATCGATCCATTCAATCATATTTAATAGTAGTTTTATCAATACAAGACCCAAAAGATGGGTAAACTATCAATGCGGGGCCTCAAAGATTTTTTTTCTCAATTCGGAACTTAATGTAATAATATTTTATATATTATTCTATTATTGTGGACCATATAATTAATTGTACCTAAATGAATTAATAGTCAAACTTTATTAAAGGTGAATATATATGTAATGGATTTTTTAATGTTCTAATATTAAAGAGTCTAATTTGTGATGTTTGACTTGGACAGTAAGTTAGGTTAGAATTAGGAATTGGTAGTAGTATTAGGATTCTAGGTCTCCTCTCCTATGTATACTACATGCCCCTCTCTCCTCTCTCCCATCTCATACGAAATAAAGTTCACAACATCAAGGACTTTATGAAAAGACTAGCCGAAGACAAAATTCATTATGGAGATTGAAGGAAGAGGATCCATCATTGGAGAAGGGGATCGTTTCAACATCATAGATCAAGAAAACAGGGAAGGACTATATGATGGATTCTTGTAAGTTTCTCTGTGCAATTTAATTTATGCAAAGATTCATGTTCTATGAATTAATAGAGTTACATGCTTAGATCAGTTTATTCAATTCCGTCTAATAGTTATGAATATGCCCGCTAAATTTCTTACATGTGGTACCAGAGCATGTGTTTGTGCATGATTATATTTCCATATAAAGTGATTAAAATTCTCTTAGCCGCTGATAATGTTCATAATCTGATACATAGAGAGAAAACAGTAGAGCGGCTAGAGAGAGAAAGAGAAATTAGGGTTTTGCATAAAACGAAAAGTGAAGTTTACAGGTACAATGTAGCCCTTATATACTTGGGTTACATATGCAAATATTACAAAGAGTTGATGCCTATAGTAAGTAGGAAAAACTATAGATGGTGTAC
>CACSLK010034598.1:28893759-28918133 GCA_902706635.1 Striga hermonthica
CCCCCCTCAAGATGGACATGAATATTTTTCATGTTCATCTTGGAAGTCGGGGCTGAAAACACAGGGTAACACAAAGGCTTGGTTAAGATGTCTGCAATCTGTTCTTGAGATGGTGTAGATACATAAAAATTGTGTCCAATCAAATCGCGCCACGTGAAAATTAATTTATTAAAAATCAAGTTATATTTTCTATTTATATTTTAGGAATTTCCACATATTTAATTCCTAAATTTAAATAGTTAATTAATTGATATTTTAATATTTTAATTCTTGACCAATCAAATAATGCCAAGTGTAATATCCTTATTCTTGGTAAATAAATCATATCTTCTAGAAGATCTTGGAAGATTTAAGTGGATCTAGAAGATCTTGGGAGATTTAAATAGATCTTAAAGATCTTATATGAATCATCATGGACCAATCAAATCGCGTCCTACGATTCTTAAATTTGGTAGGGTGCTCTCTCCTACACCTATAAATAGGGGCTCTCCCTAATGTCAAAGACACATCATAATTCATATTTTGAAGTTCAAGAGCTCTAGAGAATTTTCTCTACAAGTTTCAAGTGTTCTTGAAGATTCGAAGCCGTTCTTGAAGATTCGAAGGAAGATTCAAGCACATTCAAGCTCAACACCGACGTTTAATCCGGAAACAAGCTACCAAGCCTCCGAATTACGTTCATATTCAAGTTCAAGTTCAAGATCTCTCGACGAGATTCAAGTGTTCTTGAAGATTTAAAGGCGTTCTTGAAGATTCAAAGCAAGATTCAAGCGCGTTCAACCTCAAGACTAGCGTTCAATCTGGAAACAAGTTGTGAAGCCTCCGAATAACGTTAGTAAATTCAAAACCGGCATGAAGAAGATTCGAGATCTACTTTGCGGCGAAGACCAATGATTCGTGTTCTTCGCGTTCTTGGGATATTTTGACGTTTGATCCGGGAAAAAGCTTTCAAGCCCCCAGATTACGTTAATTCAAGTCAAATCAAGTCAAGGAGAAGATCAAGCCGAAGATTTCGCTCCAAGACTTAATATATTGTTTGTGAGAAGAATCAGAGGAATAATAGAGATTGTAACCCGCAATATTATTTTGATTCAAGAAATTCATTTGAATAATATTTTTCGTGTTTTTAAATTCAATACACGAAATTTGTTGTTACAGATGGTATGTGAGATACTGATATGATGCCATTGGAGATCTTCTCTCTGATGAGGTGACAATCCAGCTCAATGTGTTTAGTTCTCTCATGGAATACAGGGTTAGTTGCAATGGAAATGGCAGCCTTACTATCTGAAAAAATGCAAACTGGAGAGTTATGAGTAATATGTAATTCATTAAGAAGGTAAAGCAGCCATTGAACCTCACAACTAGTAAAAGCCAATGCTCTATATTCAGCTTCAGCTGAAGATTTGCTAATTGTGGCTTGCTTTTTAGATAAATTAAAGAGTTTCCTTAGAAAATGGCAAAACCAGAAACACTTCTTCTTGTATCAATGCAGCCAGCCCAATCAGAGTCACTATATCCAGTAAGAGTTGAAGTAGAAGATCTAGGATAGAATATACCTTGGCCCACTGTTTATTTTAAATACCTGAGAATCATGTGAGCTGCAGTCATGTGCTGTGCAGTTGGATTGACCATAAACTGGCTAAGACTTTGAACACTAAAAGATATATCAGGTCTGGTAATTGTTAGGTAAAGTAATCTGCCTATTAATCTTCTATAAACAGTAGCATCTACAGGAGGATCATCTTTATTATTAGCAGTAAGTTTGATATTAGCAGTCATAGGGGTGGATGCAGGTTTACTGCCTATATAACCAGAGTCATTCAAAATGTCAAGGACATACTTCCTTTGACAAATATTGATCCCTGCAGAAGAGTGAGCAACTTCCAGACCAAGTATATATTTCAGTTGTCCCAAATCTTTTATTGTAAAACAATTGTCCAAATGAGACTTAATAGCATGAATTTCAGAAAGATTATTGCTAGCAAGAATTATATCATCAACATATACCAGAAGAGCAAGAAAAGAAGATGAAGAACTTTTGATAAAAAGAGAGCAATCAGAGAATGACTGAGAAAAACCATAAGTAAGTAAACATTGAGTGAGCTTGTGAAACCATTGCCTTGAGGCTTGTTTCAAGCCATAAAGGCTTTTAGTTAACCTGCACACTCTTTTGTCAGAAGCATCACAATAACCAGGGGGTGGGAGCATGTATACTTCTTCATCTAAATCCCCATGAAGAAATGCATTATTGACATCTAATTGATGTAAATGCCAATTATGAATGGATGCTAATGCAATGAGGAGCCTTACAGTTGTGATTTTGGCAACAGGGCTAAATGTATCAAAATAATCTATGCCTTCCTCCTGAGTATAACCCTTGGCTACTAACCTAGCCTTGTATCTCTCTATTGAGCCATCAGCTTTGTATTTTATTTTAAAAACCCATTTGCAGCCTATTGGGTGTTTATCAGGAGGAAGATCAGTTAAATACCAAGTGTTGGTCTTTTCTAATACAGAAATTTCTTTATGCATAGCTTCCTGCCAAAGAGGATTGCTAGATGCCTGTTTATATGTTTTTGGTTCTGTGTTTGTAGTGATTGAAGTTGTAAAGCATGCATGATCATAAGAAAGGTTTGCAGTGTTGAGATAATGTTATAGGATATAAATTGGATGTTCTAGAAATATTGGGAGACTGTGTTGAGAGAGTGAGATTAGAGGAGTGCTTTATCTAGTGTTTGTAAGCATTAAGATAAGCAGGTGTTGTTTTGGATCTTGTGGATCTTCTGAGTGGAGGTGAAGAAGGAATAGCATTTTGAATAGGAGATGTCTGAGTTGGAGGGACAGTTGGAGTAGGTGGGGGTGATAATTTGAGCAGGTTGTGGAGTAGGTTGAGGAGGTTGTGTAAACTGTATAACAGGTTGAGTACACTGTTGAACTGGATGAGTAGATAAAGTATTGTAAAGTGGTTCATGAGGAAATTGAGGTGTGTCACGAAAAAGAGGGACATGATTGATGTCAGATGATGATGATTGAAAGGGAAACACAGTCTCATAGAAAGTAACATTTCTAGAAATCACTGTTTTCTTGGTATCTAAGTCATAAAGTTTGTAACCTTTATAACCCAATGGATATCCAAGAAATATGCATTTGGATGCTCTAGATGCAAATTTGTGTCTATGAGAGTGTAAAGTGGATGCATAGCAAAGACACCCTATTGTTCTGAGATGAGAAATGGATGCAGGAGTGCCATGAAGGACATGATAGGGTGATTTATTATGCAGAACTTTGGTGGGAACTCTATTGATGACATGCACAGCAGCCAGAATGCAATCCATCCAAAAAGACAATGGTAAATGAGCATGGAACAGAAAAGCTCTAGCTACTTGCAGGATGTGTTGATGTTTTCTTTCAACCCTAGCATTTTGCTGCGGGGTCTCTACACAACTCTTTTGATGTAAAATGCCAGTTTCTTGAAAAAAATCATGCATTATAAATTCTGTCCCATTGTCAGACCTTAAAACTTTGATATTTTTATCAAATTGAGTTTTGACCATTTTGTGAAAATGTTTTAAGCAAGAGTGTGTGTCTGACTTTTGAATGAGAGGAAAAACCCATGTTGTCCTACTAAAATCATCAACTATTGTTAAGAAATACTTGTGACCAGCATATGAAGGAACAGAAAAGGGACCCCAGACATCACAATGTAACAATTCAAATGGGGATGACGCAACTGAATTACTAAGTTGAAAAGGGAGCCTTTTCTGTTTAGAGAAATGGCAAACATCACAGGGAGCAGTATTTTTCATGGATTGAGGAAAAGAAATATCAAGTTCAACCATTCTGTTGTATGATAGATGACCAAGTCTAGAATGCCATATAACAGGGGATACAAGGTTTTTGCATGTGGTTGCATCAGATACAGTTATGTTATTGATATGGGATACATCAGTGTAAGTATGAGAAAGAGAAACAGGTATATCAGGTAATGGTGCAGATGGAACAAAATGATAAAGTCCAGACTTGACTTTAGCAAAACCAGTCATTTTGAGTGAGGTCAGGTCCTGCATGATGCAATAAGATGCAAAAAATTTGATACTGCAATGATTTGTGAGAGCTAATTTAGAAATGGAGATGAGATTAAATTTGAAGTTTGGGACAAACAGTGCTTGTTTTAAAATAACAGTAGAGGATAGTTCAATATCACCTATATGTGATGCATATGTGACTTCTCCATTTGGTAAATTAACAGGTATAGATGTAGTATGCACATTAGAAGAGAACAGAGATATGTCACAAATCATATGATCAGACGCCCCTGTGTCTAATATCCAGGTAAAATCATGTAAGGCACAATTGGCAGAGCATGAAGTGTGATCAGGAATACCTGATGTAGAACCTGGTTGAGTGACACAAGCATTCATAGTGACAGGTTGATTATCCATAGGTAGTGTAGCATTCTGCTCATAAGACTTTTTAAATGCTAAAAAATCATGAAAGAGCTGGTCAGTAATAGAAGATTCAGGAGAAATAGTAGATCCAGTCTGATTTGAGATCACTGAATTGGCCGAGTGTTTGGGGTGAATTCTAGGACCTCGAGGCCCTTCCCAGTTTGGAGGATAGCCAACAAGTTGATAGCATTTGTCACTAGTATGGCCAAGATAGCCACAGTGAAGACATTTAGGGCGAGACGGTTTATATTGGTCTTTGTTGTAGGTTTTAGAGGATTCAGCTTGTTTATAGATGGTGTACATTGTGTAAAATAAGGTGTACATATGCTATTAGCTTGCAATTTACTTTCGTGTGACTTCATCATGAATTGGTTCGATCGTAATAATCGTTCCTTACCTTATTGTACTTGGGGCGTTGGTAATAACGTTCTATATTACTGTTTGTATTTATGATGATGCATTATGCCATTGAACGTTTCATTAATTCGATCGAGTTGATTTCAACGAATTAAAGTGATCATAACTAAGTTTGCTTGATTTGAATTATTTGCTGATCATTGTATTATATTGCCTAAAGTGGATACAATGAATTGATGTTCTTATCGGAAGATAGTTGTGATTTATTTGCCTTTTGTATTCCTGCCAATACTCATCACATATTATTGAAAACATTGAAATTTAAAAAAAAAAAAAAATGGATTGATGCTATAATTTAATTATGCTGCCTGATTGTTTAATCCCCGGAACATATGCGACATTCTGATAGATTATATCCACCAGAAATATTTTCTATACTGGGCTGCTAGAACCAATTTAGTATACATGGGCTAAATATATTAACGATAAACTATATAATATATTAACGATAAACTATATTAAAGTTGGATGTTTGGTTTATTGAGATATGTTACAGTAATCTCATAAAATATCAAATATTTACTAATTAGATTATCTATGTAAAGAAACTAGTTAGTCACCAAAGTGACCTAGTTTAATTTATGGAATAGATAATTAAAATAGATGAGAGTATCAATTCTTCAAATATAAAAGGATGCCTTATTAATTTCTTTCAAATTACATATTTGAATAATTGATATAGCAGGAGGACACCCAAAGGTGGGTCATGTGTTTATAGTTTGTGACAACTAAAAGAGAAATTATAATTAGACTTAGTTCAATTAGTGTTTTTATCCAAAGATAACCACTAATTGATCATAATTATATAATTTCTGTTAATGGTTAATATTAAAAAGAGAAGTTATACCTAAAGTGATGTTAATTAGCGTGTTTTGTCCAAAGATAGCCGCTAGTTGACTTAAGTATGTATAATCTCTAGTAAGGAATAATATATAAAAGATAAATTATAATTACATTTAGGTTAATTAGTGTGTTTGTCCAAAGATAACCGCTAATTAACAACCATACCTATAATTTCTATTTAAGATCTTAAGAGGCATCAATCAAGTATATTATATATTGTATTTGCCCAAAGGTATATTTAAATATATAATTTAAAAGATTTCTGAATCCATTAATTGTCTCTCAAAGCTTAACTACATAGCATGTATTAAAGTTTGTAGTGTTTAAATTCGTTTTTTCCTCAACTACTATTATTGAAAAATTCAATGGGCTGAACCTCAATGAATGGTCTGAGCATATCCATTTTCAATAAGGTGCACTGAATTTGGATATACTCTAATTACTGATGAAACGCCCACAACCGTTACTGATGAGAGCTCCGAAGTAGAGGTAACTCTTCGTAGGGTATGTGAGTGATCAAATAGGTTGTGTTTGAATTTTATGAAGTTAATCAAGGCGGATAACATTAAAGCTAATAATACAAAAGGATTCCTAAATAAAAATCAAGGAGTTATCTCCATATAAAATTGCGGAAAAGTCTATTGTGGAAAGTTTCATGATCGAACTCACCACTATAAAAGTTCAACTAATTTCGTTCCATCCATGGTATCGTGTTTAACATGTTCAACATATAAGCTAAACTTGCAAACATGAGAATGAATGTGATAGACTCATTTATGGTTTTATTCATCATATCTGTCGAGTTTGGCCAATCCTAGGTGAATTTATTGCACCATTAAAGATAAAAAGGATAAGGAAATTAAGGCTATGCTGGTGCAGGAAGAGGTGAGAATAAAAGAGATAAAAAAAAAGAGTCGATCTATTTTATATCTCATATGGGAGCCAATAATAGTAAGATAAAATGGGAAACAAATGCAAATAAAAGAAGGTTAGCTTACATAAATAAGTAAAAGTTGTGAGATCTTCCTACATTGGTGAATATTATTGTAAGTTCAATGAAAGAGGATAATGTCATACTCCATTTGCAAAGTTTTTCTTGAGATTTGAAATATTTGTGTGCAATACACTATAATTGAGACTCCTCAACATAATGGTGTTGATGAGATGATAAATCGTACTTAAAAGAATATGGTTAGAAGTATGTTGAGTAATTCAACATTAACGTTTTCTATGTGGATGCATACATTAAAGATTGCTGCATATTGGGTAAACCGGGATCCTAGTAAAATAGTTTCTAAAATACCATATGAACTACGGAAGGGTAGGAAACCTAGTTTGAGGGATCTTCATATTTGGGGGGGTCAAGCAGAAGTAAAAGTACATAATACACGTAAAAAGAAACTTAATCCTAGGACAACCAGTGGTTGTGCATTGGCTATCCGAAAAGTTCTAAAGGATATAAGTTTCATGGCCGTAACCATAGAACGAGAATAGTTGATTCCAGCAATGCTCGATTCATTAAGAATGGTTAAAACAGTGGGAGTTTGGAACAACAAAGTTTGGATGTCAAAGAAACTCAGGTTGAACAGTCCAAACCCGATAGTCCATTAATGGTTGTTATTATTCTAGTTACATTACCGTCATTTAACTAGATGAATAACAAAATAATCCAAACTCACTTGATAATGAATCGGTTACGAACAATCAAGAAATTATAGAACAACCTTTGGTTGATGAATCACAAGCCATGAAAAGTGAAAATTTTGGAAAAGTTGATCAATGTCATGAAAGAATAATTAAGGTCAATGGATTATAATAAAGTTTGAAATTTAGTAGAAGTACCTGAAGGGTATAAAAGAGTTGTGTATAAATGGGGTTTTCAAAACCTAACACGACTCTAAAGGTAATATCAAAAGATATAAAGTTAAACTTGTTTATAAAAGTTACACCTAAAAGAAAGGCATTGACTACAAGGAAACATTCTCTCCCGTTTCTAGAAAGATTCCTTGAGAATTGTAATGGTAATGGTGGCTCTCATGATTTTGAGCTTTACCAAATGGACATAAAGATCACATTCTAAATGATAAACTTAAAAGGACATCTACATGAACTAAATAAAAGTTTTTGAGATACCAAGAAATGAGACGTTAGTGTGTAAGTTGAATAGATCGATATATTGACTAAAACAAGTCTCTCGTCAATGGTATCTTAAGTTTAATGACATCATCACTGCTTATGGTTTTGTAGAGAATATCGTAGAACGGTATATCTACATTAAGGTCAGTGGGAGTAGATTTGTTATTTTAGTTCCATATGTCGATGACATTTATAGTTGCTAATAATGTGGGGATGTTGCACAAAGTAAAGTATCATCTCTCTAAAAAAGTTATGAAATAAATGATGTGGATGAAACGTCCTTGCTAATTGAAATAGAAATATTCTAGAATAGATCACACGGAATAGATGTTTATCCCATAAAAGTTTTATTTGAAAGATAATGGATGGTTGTTCCGTATAATTCTAATTCATAAAAGGGGGACATTTAGTCTAAATTAAATGTCCGAAAAGGTGAAATGGAATGAAAAGTGATGGAGAAAGTTTCTTAGATATAAATGATTAGGAGTCTAAAGCGAGACGAACCTGTATTTGGTTTGATAACATATTTCTTGCTGGTAAGTTAGGCAAATATAAAAGTAATCCTTGAATGATTATTTAAATGCTGCAAAAGAAATTTTAAAGTATTTACAAGGTATTAAAGAACACATGCTAACTTAAAGAATATCTAAATTATTTGTTATAATTGGATACTCGGATTCAGACCTTTGCTCATAATATCAAAAGGAGCAAGATTATGGAAAAGTGGAACAAAGTCCATCACCGTGACTTCCACGATTAAGTTTGAGTTTGTGGTATGCTTTGAGGCCACAAAGTCAAAATTTAGGGCTACGATGCTTTATCTTAGGACTTGGAAATGTCGACATCTTGTCCTAGCCGCTAAGAATTATTGTAGTTTTGTAGCAATATTATTTCAAGGAATGACAAGTATTCAAAGGGTGTGAATCACATAAAATTTAAATACTTAGTCGTAAAAGTAGAAGTGAAGAAATAAAGTGTCATTTGAGTATTTTAGTACTAATTTCATGAAAGTGGAACCATTAAAGGGTTATTCCTTATACCCTTTGCAAGGCATATAAAGAAAATTGGGATTAACGAATGGGGCCTTGTTGGACTGATCGGTACTGAATGGAATTGCTCAATTAATGGTTTTGACACTTATTGAATTCGATTGCAGATGTTTTATTCTTCACATATAATACCATCATTATGGATATTTGTTTTTATAGTATATACATAAATGTTTGATGGCTTATGGTTATGGTACGAAAAATTTGTTCCATATTAAAGTAAAATTGAATTAGAAATGATTTATGGTACATGGAAGGGATCATGTCGCTCGAAGACTTGTGACTGCCATTACTCGGTTAATTTTTATTTTAATTTTAAACTTATAGATATATGTATTCAATCATAAGTTTGATGAAAGGTGCGCGCTTAAAGTAATTCTTTGGGTTTCAACACTTATATGGTCTAAGTGAGATAATGTAATAATATTTTATATATTATTCTTTTATTGTGGACCATATTTAATTGTACCTAATTGAATTAATAGTCAAACTTTATTAAAGGTGAATATATATGTAATAGATTATCTAATGTTCTAATATTAAAGAGTCCAATTTGTGATGTTTGACTTGGACAGTAAGTTAGGTTAGAATATGGGAATTGGTAGTAGTATTAAGATTCTAGGTCTCCTCTCCTATATATACTACATGCCCCTCTCTCCCATCTCATACGAAATAAAGTTCTCAACATCAAGGACTTTATGAAAAGACGAGAGACGCGGGAGAGAGAAACAATTCATAGCCGAAGACAAAATTCATTATGGAGATTGAAGGAAGAGGATCCATAATTGGAGAAGGGGATCGTTTCAACATCATAGATCAAGAAAACAGGGAAGGACTATATGATGGATTCTTGTAAGTTTCTGTGTGCAATTTAATTTATGCAAAGATCCATGTTCTATGAATTAATAGAGTTACATGCTTAGGGTTTATTTAATTCCGTCTAATAGTTATGAATATGCCCGCTAAATTTCTTACACTTAAATGTTATAAAACTATCAAATTAAAGACCCGAAAGATGGGTAAACTATCAATGCGGGGCATGAAAGATTTTTTTCTCAATTCGGGACTTACATGTTATAAAACTATCAAATTAAGTCTAGATTAACAAAACTCATAACACCATTAAATTTAGAGTAAAAAAAATAAAAGATTGGTGTTTACTCACATAAAATAATAAGTAAACATTTGCATAATATTAAAAAAAAGAAATGGACGATAGCAAGAAAACCGAACAAGAGCTTCATACTTTCCTTAATTTCCTTCAACAATCTCGTAATTTCCTTAATTTTCTTAATTTTCTTTGCCTTTTTCTTTTTTTACTTTGTAACAAATTTGGTGTTTTAAAACTTCAAATTATCTCTCAATTTATTGGTTTTATGAGTTTTATTAATTCTAGACTTAATTTGATAGATTTATAACATATAAGTCCTGAATTGAGAAAAAAATCTTTCAGGCTCCTCATTGATAGTTTACCCATCTTTCGGGTCTTTAATTTGATAGTTTTATAACATTTAAGTCCCGAATTGAGAAAAAAAAATCTTTCATGCCCCGCATTGATAGTTTACCATCTTTCGGGTCTTTAATTTGATAGTTTTATAACATTTAAGTCCCTAATTGAGAAAAAAAATCTTTCAAGTCCCGCATTGATAGTTTACTAATTTTTCGGGTCTTGTACTAATAAAACTCCTATTTAATATAAATACATTTTGTAAGTTCCACTAATAGTTTTATTCATTGAAAAGGAATATTTTACCGTCATAATTTTGTCATTTTTTACCTTTTATTATTATTTTTATTTTTTTAGCAAACAACACCACTGGTGTGGGAGTTAAGGCGAACCCCCCAACCAATATATGAAAAGGCCCTAAATGTGCTGAAAAATCACAAAGATACACGTTTAATATCTGATATACATCAAGTCAAACGAAATAACAAAAAACAAAGGCAAGAAAATATACAAGAAAAAGCTGACAGCTGCAGCGAGAAATACAAAAGAACAGATCCTGGTCGGGGGAGAGTCCCGGTGAAATAGTCAGCATCACAGTGAGGCAGATGCGCCAAAAGGTAGGATCGGCTAGACAAATTTGAATGAAGAGTATCCCATCTAGTCCATCCGTATGAGGGTGCAGAGGCGTGGAGGGATATCCTCAGGGTAAAGAATGCATCTCTGGGGGGTGGAGGACCCGATGCTAGCGAGAAAGTCAGCAGGTCGGTTCCCCTCGCAGAAGATGTGCGAGATCCGAAAGCGAATTGACTAAAGGGTGGATCTGATACGCATGAGATATTGGTTAATATGCCACGAGCCATGATGACCAGTGACAAGAGAGTGATGACAACAATAGCGTCCAACTCTATCTAAATGTGAGAGGAGATTGAAGCGGCAATCTGATTACTGATCTGAAGCGCCTGAACCTCCGCGTCATAACTCGAGGAGGCCCAAAGAGGGGAATGAAAAGCGGTAATAAGAGGCGCCGCTATGATCCCTAATCAGGCCCCTACCTTCTGCAACTCAGTAAGTCGGTCAAAGGAGCTTAACCCAAGGCGACTCGGGTTTCAGCCAAACAACAGCTCTGGGACGTGGGTGCTGGACAGGCGCCATCGGATGTGGTGCAGGGAGGTGAGGTGGTGTGCAACCTGTCCAGTCTCTCTGGGTGAGTCTGCCCAAAGCGGTAAGGAGGGAGAGATATCGGTCAATCTGCAAAATAATATGAGAACACAAAAAAAAGTTATCCCTATGCTTCGCATTATTCTTTTATGTCCAGGTGGCCCAAATGATCAGACAAGGAATAAGGAAGCCCACGTGTCTAATGTGTGTACTGTGTCTGAAGAAACTCAAAAGCTCAAAGAAAGTATCTGCGGAGGGTAGGGGGATATGAGTGTAACTGGTATCATGCTCCCACATTCTCCTCACAGTCTCTCTCCAAAAAAAAAATGGGTGAATGTCTCCGTCTGAAAATCGCGGGACTCAGCACAACAGTAGCAATGCGAGGGGAAGAAGAACCCCCTCGTCTGCATCAAGGAATTAATCAGTAGACGGCGCAAAAGGAGGCGCCATAGAAAAACAGAGATGGTGAGAGTAAGTAGGTTGGTCCAGATGGCCCCGAAGAGAAGATTAGGCCGGTCACCCAGCCGTACTTCCCCCCAAGCCGAAGTCGTAGAGAATGCACCCGAAGATGTAAGTCTCCACCTTATAACGTCCAAACCGTCCTCCGAGATGAGAATCTGCTGGATCTCATCTATCACCTGATCACTAAGGCCCGCTCCAGTACCCAGAATCCTCTCTAGCCTATCCCTATCCCATCTCCCCTCCGTCCACAGGTCCTTCACCTGCAGAGAGAAAATGTGGGTAACTTGTCTGGTGCTCGAAAGGGGACCCTCACCAAACCACCACTCATCCCAAAAACTAATGTCCCTCTCACCCAGAGTCCAAAATATGTGCTTCTGAGCACATCTACTAACCATGGTAAGGCGCCTCCGCTGTCTGCTATCGCGGACGGTGGCCATCACCCTGTAGGGGTGGGCAGCTCCTCCAAGACAGTACGTCCGACGAAGATACTGGGCCCAAAGTGACTCACCCTCCCTAAAGCGCCAGCACATCTTATAAGAAAATGCAGTGATGACATCTAAAACACGACGAATCCTAAGACCCCCTCAGAGAATGGGCGGCAAACGGAGTCCCACCTCACCCAGTGGACCTGTCTCCCTCTTCGGAGTCCTCTTCATGTCCCCAAAAATAATGAGCTAGGATCTGATCTAACTCATGAAGAGTAGACTAGTGGGGATCAAGGACCATAAGGAGATGAAGAGGAAGAGTGCCGAGTGTGCTCTTGATCAGAGCAAGCCGACCTCCAAAAGAAAGGTGTCTGTAAGACCAACTAGAGATCCGGTCAATCATCCTCTACCTGACGTCAGTAAAGAGCTCATGTGAGAGGTGAGCCTTGTATAGAGGGGCATCAAGATAGATAATGGGGAGGTCGCTCCGCGCAAAACTAGTGCACTCATGGACACAAAGGGCCCACTGGTCTGCAATGTGATGATCAAGGGTGAAGGTACTCTTCTGCACACTGACCAGCTAACCAGAGACCGAGCTATAATCCCCCAGGAGGCACATAATCCTGGCCAGCCCATTATTATCCGCACGTGTGAAGATAATAATGTCATCCGCATAAGAGAGGTGAGATATGGGGGGACCATAGCCACGCGTGCTATAGGTCATCCTCGGGAAGTTACGGATGAAGTTGTCAAGGCAACGAGACAGATAGTCTGCCACTAGGACAAAAAGGGAGGGGGATAAGGGATCACCCTGCCGAAGGCCACGAGTGGAAGAGAAGAAGTCAGTGGGGCTACCGTTAACTAGAACCGAGAATGTGCAGTGCTCAACGCACGCCTCCACAAAACTAATCCAACGCTCAGGGAAGTGTTGTAAATATTTTTACCGGAGTGGAATCGAAAGATTCGTTCCCTGGGTCGTATCGCAAGGAAGGTTAGCCGGAATATTCTGTACGTTTATTCAAACACATAAAAGAAATAAAATTGCTAAACAAACTAATTCAGAGATTGTTTGGTTTTTTATTATCAACTACTGCGAAAATTCATATTAAGCAATAACAATAGCAAGCAACGAAGAACAATTAGGATTTGAGAAGCTAGGGAGTCGGGGATATCCGTTTTGGTTTGAAATGTAATAAATGGGAAAATTATTGTTAGTTAAGTGATTTGAATAATCTACACGTTCAAGTTCTCAACCTCAATAACTATTCGCAACAAGAGGACAAACTAGAACGGCAAACTTAACAAGTCATTTAACTTCTAGGCAATACAGTTACGAACAAGTCTAGCTTATGCGAGCCTATTTCGACCGACTCCTCCCCTTTCGGTTCTAAGAGTCGATTAACTTAGACTAGAAGATGGTTAATCAACTTGCCCGTTTAGAATTAATAATATCGAGCATGAATTAATCGAATTCAATTTAAACAATTGCAAGTTGAAGTGTCACCCTTCAACAATTCTCAAAACTCAAGAACAATGATTGAAAAACCCTAATTAAAGATTAACTCGTGTAAGAAGAACAATCAATAAACTCCCACAATCACAAACGATTCCTAAACATCAATCCCCTATTCCCTAGCATAATTGAATTTAGCATAATTGAATTATCAACACAATCATTGAATTCATAATCAACAATTAAGTGAATAGAAATCCTTACAATCGATAAAATTCAAAGGTTGAATTTGATAAACAAGCTTAAACCCAAAGCAAGGAAGAAATCCAAGTGCAAATCTGAGTTCTACGTAAAAAAAGATGGAAGAAAGATGAAAAAGCGATAAAAAGAATGAAAGGAAGGGTTTCTGTGTTTTTCTCGTGTCGAAGAAGAATGAGAGAGAGCTCTCGATCTGATATTTATACTGGCGGGTCACGACGTGGGGGGAAAGAACCGCGCGGCGCGCTAGAAGCAATCACCGCGGCGCGTCACTCATGCACGCCGTGGCAGGAAGTCTTCTCGCGGCGTGGGGCTTCAGCACGGGCGTGGCAGGACTCCTCTTCACGGCGCGGGGCTGCACAGCGGTGCGGCAAGGGTGGAATCTGGGCGCGAGCTTCGCGGCGTGAAGCTCCCTCGCGGTGCGGCAGGATGGGCAGCACGACATGAAGTGTTGGTAATATTTTTACCGGAGTAGAACCGAAAGATTTGTTCCCCGGGTCGTATCGCAAGGAAGGTTAGCCGGATTCAATTGTACGATTATTCGATCACGAAAAAGAAAAGAAAAATTCCTAGACACTCTATCCAATAATTTTGGGTTTCAGTTATCAACTAAGTATTTAAAGCTAATGAAAAGAAATTTAAATAGCAGAATAAGTTCACTCAGAGATTAAAGAGCTAGGGAATCGGGTATAATTGCTTTCGGTTCTAACACAATTACCGGGCAATCAATTGCTCGGTTAAAGAAATGGAATCATTTCTTGTTCGGAGATTCACTCTCAATAACTCTTCGTAACAAGAGAGTGAATGTAACCGATCAACTATCAGTTCCAACAACTCATAGACAATACTTTTACGAACAAGTCTATCCTAAATGAGCCTAAATTGACCAACGTCTCCCCTCTCGGTTCTACACGTTGATTGATTAGGTTAGACAGGTGATCAATCTACTAACCCTAGAATAAGCACAACTCAAATAGGCATGAATAATCAAGAACAAGCAATCATTATCGAACCTAATCAATCATCCCCTATCCCTAGCGTATGGATTTAGCTACTCATGGAGAATTCAATATCACAATTCATATTAACCCAAGCCATCATCATCAACACACAATTGAGAAAAGAAGAACTTACGATTAATGTAAATAATTCAACGTTGAATCCACAAGCATTCAATCCAAAGCAAGAAAAACGAATTTTCAATCTCCAAGAACAAATCCAAAGTGCAAAGTAATGAAAAGGAATGAGTTTCTAGAGAGAAAAAACGTAAGAACAAGGTCTGGAAGTCGAATAATGATCCCTAGGTTGAAATTCTGAAGTAAAAATCCTGTCCTTGAAATTTACGCCGAGTAAGTCGCGAGTCGCGACATAAGTCGCGAGTCGCGACTTCCACTTTTCCCAGGTCGCGAGTCGCGACATCTCGCGAGTCGCGCGTCGGCAAAAATCTTCTTCTTCTGGGGAAACTCGCGACCTGTCTCACGAGTCGCAACTCCATCTCGTGAGTCCCGACCTTGACTCGCGAGTCGCGACTCGTGCTCGCGAACTTCATCTTTAGCCTCTGTTGAACTCGCGAGTCGTGACATTCTCGCGAGTCGCGACCGTCTCGCGAGTCGCGACTCGTCTCGCGAGTCGCGAGAAATTCTGGGCAGTCTTTAGTTCCTTTTTTCGGCCCTTCCTTCAGCTTTTGGAGCTCCACAACGGGTATTCTTGCCATCACGGTCTCGGCTCCAACAGTCTCGTTCTCAACCGGCACAACCTACCTCCTGAAAACATAAACACAGAAAAACACGAAGCAAAACAAGACAAAAAGACGTGCAAATAGAAACTAAAGAGAAAAAACACGAAACCACAGAATTGGACAAAATAAGCTACTAAAATCCTAGAAGTGGGGAAAATAAAAAGAAAATAAAACAAAAATAAAGACATAAAAATGGGACAAACAACTCCCCCACACTAAAACCTTTGTTCGTCCCGAACAAAAAAAAAGAGAGAAAAGAAAAGAAAAGAAAACAAATAAATGAGCAAGGACAACGGTTCAAGCAAGATCAATCTCAAACAAATCAATCGAACTGAGAAGAATTCCAATGATCACAAGAACACACCTCAATTATCAACTCAGCTATTTCGAAGAACAAAGACTCTCGAGTACAAGTATGTATATGTCTCACTCAGTTTCTTCGCAAAATATAAGAAATGTGCACTCAAATTGGTCGTCAGTCAAGTCAATCATAGATTTGCCTATCGTCTTACTTCTACTCTAAAACAATCAAATTCATAAAACAGTGAATCAAGAGGTCTTAAGGGGTTGTAACGTAGGCTCTTTGGACCGGGTAGGATAAATATAGGCTAAGTGGCTCAAAATATATCAACTCAACTCATTCACCTAACCATATCAATAAACGCATTCAGTTGTCACCAACCGGTTCCTCCCACTGACTCCAAGTCCAACATACTTCCCAAGCATTTTTTTTTCACTTTTTTTTTTTTTTTTTTTTTTTTTTTTTTTTTTTGCGAAAACCATTTGGACGTCTTATCTAGGTTTAGCCTTCGGGTTTCCTGCCCGAGTCTCCTAGACCGGTTTCCCGTACTCATGGCTTCTATCCACTACAATAGTGGACAGAGCGCTAGGAGTATAATCCATTTGGTTTTCCTATTTTTTTTTTTAGAGAAGGAAATAAACATATATACAATGCAATCAACTATCACCTCAGATACTATCCCGCAACTCAATATCATCATCACGAGGTTAATCAACAAAATCAATCAAGGCTCAAAGGGGGCGACTAGTGACTATTATTAACGAAAAGAAAAAGGAAAAGATAATACAAGGAATGCCTCAATCATATTCACGTTTCACAAATCTAATCGAGTTATTTCAAAGCAGTCTCAAGGCAAATTCTACTTAATAAGATTCCGACCTAATATAGGATATTATACCCACAAGGCGGAACCAGTCTGTTGACCGGTCGAGGAGGTCGTATTATGAGGAAGTCAAGGAAATCGAGCAGTTAACCAGTCGACCAAGTAAAGCTGTCGACCAAACTATCCTTCGACCAGATACATGATCGGGCAACCTATTCGACCTCAACAGGTCGACTACATCGAGGACTTAACACCACGCTGTTCGGCCTAATCATAGGCGCGTGAGGGAGCCTTTAACAGAATTACAGGAGAATATTTACCCCATGTGCAGGGGGACACGTGTCGAGAAGGCAGTGGTGGATAGCGATAGCCACCCCTGACAGCCTACCCCATGTGCAGGAGGACACGCGTTCAAAAAGGATTGGTGCAGGCGATAGTGGCGACGGCTACCTCTGACACACGCGCTTGGTGTGTACGGACGGGCAGTTAGGGCAGACAGCTCATCAAATCCGGGCAGCCCTAGGTCAGGTATCTCACCCCTATATAAAGGGGGTGAGCCTTTCTTCTTCAACACGATCATTCTATTACTTACTCTTGAGAATTGATTGAACATACACTGACTTAAGCTTCGGAGGCTCTTCACCGGAAAACCCCTCCGGTGTGAGAGTTCTTTGTAGGTGCACGACGTTCAACCGGCGAGAAGGAAGGCGATTATTCGAGTTCCAGTCGGTCGAGAAGTTTTGTGTTACCATTTGGCGCCGTCTGTGGGACTTTCGTTTGAAAAGGTGTGCTTGAAGCTCAGCTATGGCGGACGGAATTCCCAAAAACTTACAGTCAACATTCGATGATGCTTAGACGACGACCAGGCCATTGGGACAAGGTCCTCCTCTGGATTTTTCTAGCCCATCGCAGACGCCGATCACTCCCACACCTGTGCTCCAAGGTGTGGGGCCGGCAACAGCGATTCCCGGAGGAGACGCCGACCCCAACCGTGCTCAGGAGGCTCGCACAGCGGATGCGACGGCGATGCCACCACCGCCACCACAAAGCTCAGCGACAGCACAACCAGAGGGAGGGGGAGTGAAACTGGGAGCGACGGTGGCGCAACCGAGAGGAACCGGGGTGCAACCAGGAAGAGCGGTAGCCCAAGGAGGAGCACCGCCGCGAGCAGGGGTTCAGGTCCCCGACCAGCAGGTGATAATGACCAGGCAGGAGATGCAACAAATGGTGGCGGAGGCAGCTGCGCAGGCGGTCCAGCAAGTCACAAACAGTCTCTCTCGGGCTACAGCAATGCCGAACACTGTTGCAGGGTCGCGCCAAAACCCGGAGGAGGATGAATCCAGCTATGGTGGAGGTGTGCCCACACATGACCGGGAGATGGAGAGGATGGCGGAACAGCTGCGCCAATTGCAGGCTAAGGTGGATGGTCGAGCAGAGAGACGCGCTCGAGGACACCCGTTCTCGGCGGACATACTAGCAGCACCCTTGCCAAATAATTACAAGGATACCAACTTGGTGTTCGATGGGACTTCTGATCCGTCGAGACACGTGAGGACATTTGAAAATATGGCTGTGTTGCATGGATATACTGATCCCGTTAGTTGCAGGGCCTTTTTATCGACCCTTAGGGAAGGGGCGCTCGACCGGTTCCAACAACTCCCCCCAGGCTCGATTGTGGACTTCGAGGATTTTGCGGAGAAGTTGACAAATCAATATTCGAGCGCGGTGGCTCAGGAGAAAACGTATTTGACACTGATGGCGATGAGACAAGGCGAGAAGGAGTCACTGCGTAAATATGTCGCTCGATACAATCAAGATTGTTTGGAGATTCCATCGGCGGTTGATGAGGTCAAGGCGGGAGGATTAATTAGGAGTTTGCGGGCAGGACCGTGTCGGACTTCTCTGGCTAAGACTCCTGCTCATACGTATGATGAGGTGTTGAGGAGGTGTAGAAAATATATTAATCTCGAGGAGACCGAGGCGGAGTTTGCCAAACTAGAGGAGTTAGGTCGAGGGGAGTCGAGGAAGGAGAAAGCAGTTTCGCCTAAAAGGAAAGCCTCACCCAGGAGAGAGGGGCGAGCTAAGCAGGATCGGGGACGAGAGGACAGATGGAAGGACCGGCCTATCTCTGAAGAGAAAAGATTCCATGATTACACCCCGTTGAACGCGAAGGTAGCTGAGGTTTTGATGGCCATGGAGAAAGGGATAGATGGGAAAGATGTGACGTGGCCAAGGTCGAGGTTCGAAGGGCCAACTCAACCGAAGTCGAGGAGATATTGTCGCTTCCACAAAGACTATGGCCATACTACTGAGGACTGTCGGCATCTCAAGGACAAGATTGAGCGCCTTATTCGAGCAGGGCATCTCAAGGAGTTTGTCTATCAGGATAAGGGGAGGAGGAAGGAGAAGAGAAGGTGTCGGGAGAACTCAGTGGAGAGGAGCGAGGAAGATGATGATGAGGATGCACGAGGTGGTCGAGAGGGTCTAAAAAGAGATGAGGGGAAAAGGAGGCGAGGAAGTAGGGAGCGGGAAAGAGAAGGAGATGGAGGCCAAGTGAAGAAAGGCACGATATATATGATTTCAGGAGGACCGACGGACGGGGACTCGAATAATGCAAGGAGAGGCCATGTTCAAGCAATGAAAAGGAAGAGGGAAGAGGTGAGTATCACGGCTCGAGCACCGAAAATCAGTTTCCGAGCAGAGGATGCAGCAGGGGTGGTGGTGCCTCACAATGATGCCTTGGTAATTACGGCTGAAGTTGCAGGTTTTGACGTAAAAAGGGTGTTTATAGACACAGGGAGTTCGGTCGATGTCATGTTTTATGATTGCTTTGTGCAAATCAATCGGGAGTTGAATGTGGAGCTGAAGCCGGTGGCCACGACCTTGTATGGTTTTAACAGCGGGGAGGTTATGCCAATGGGAGAAGTGACTCTATCTGTAGCACTGGGAAAGGGAGCGACTCGGAAGGTTCGAATGGTGAGATTTGTGGTCGTAGGAGCTGAGTCATCCTACAACATCATAATGGGGAGAACGAGCCTGAACGTGTTCCAGGCGGTCGTATCCACGTACCACATGACGATCAAATATCCGGTGGGCAAAAACGTTGGTGAGATCGCTGGGGATCAACTTACCTCGAGAAGCTGCTACCAGACCACTGTGAGCAACAACAAGCAATTAGCGAGGAGGCAGATGCACCCCAAGGGGGAGGAAGTTAATCGACCGGGAGGGTCGAGGTCGAAGAAGGAAAGACATAAGCTAGAGAAGGGGAAGGAGAATGCCGAAATGCAGCCATGTGGCGAAGTGGAGGAGATACAGATGGTCGAGGGGTGCGAAGAAATGAAGTTCCGGATCGGGAAGGAATTGGAGGAGCCGGTGAATTCGAGGCTAATTAAGGTGATAAGAGATTTTGCGGATGTGTTCGCATACTCGACGGAGGAGTTGACCGGCATCAAGGCCGAGGTTATTGAGCACCGGTTGAACATCGACCTCACGGTAAGACCGGTGAAGCAAAAAAGGAGACACCACGGGGCAGAGATGGATAGAGTAATCGAGGTGGAGGTAGAAAAACTCTTGGTGGCAGGTCACATAAAGGAGATCCAGTTCCCAGAGTGGCTATCGAACACGGTTATGGTCTCAAAGTCAGAGGGGAAATGGCGGATGTGCATAGATTTTCGAGATTTGAACAAGGCATGCCCGAAGGATTTATATCCGCTTCCCAAGATCAACCAGCTGGTCGACTCCACAGCCGGGTGTGAGCTACTCAGTTTGATGGACGCATCCCAGGGTTATCATCAGATCCCACTGGCTCGAGAGGATTGAAAAAGGGTCAGCTTTGTAACAAGCCGTGGAACATACTGCTATGTGGTGATGCCATTCGGTCTAAAGAATGCAAGGGCGACATATCAGAGGTTGGTGGATAAAATTTTTAAGGATCAGCTGGGATGGAACATAGAGGTATATGTAGATGATATGCTGGTAAAGAGCAAAGAGGAAATTGACCATGTAAACAACTTGAAAGAAACATTCATGACCCTCCGGAAGTATGGGATGAAGCTGAATCCCGCTAAGTGCTCATTCGGGGTCAAATCTGGGAAATTTTTGGGCTACATGGTCACAAAGAGGGGAATCGAGGTCAACCCGGAGAAGGTGAGGGCGATGATCGAGATGCAGCCCCCCATGAAGGTGAAGGAGGTACAGATCCTAACTGGTCGAATAGCAGGCCTGAGCCGTTTTATTTCTAAGGTAGCTGAGAAAAGCGGGCCCCTATTTAAGACACTCAGGAAGAGCTCGAAATTCTAGTGGACAGAAGAAGCCCAGAAAGCATTCGAGGAGTTGAAGAGGGTGCTGGTCGACCTACCACTATTGGCAAAACCGGTGCAAGGGGAGGACTTGGTGTTATATGTATCCATTGGTGAGATGGCAGTGAGCTCGGTGTTATTGCGGGAGGAAGGGATAGCCCAATTTCCGATCTATTACCTGAGTAAGGTGATGCAAGGGGCGGAGAGGAGGTATTCAGAGATTTAAAAAGGGGCCTTGGCGGTGGTGGTCAGCGTAAGGAACCTGAGACCATACTTCTTGGGACATAGGGTGAAGGTCCGGACGAATATGCCATTGGGAGAAACACTGGGTCGACCCTCCGTGTCGGGGCGGTTAGTCAAATGGGCAGTCGAGCTGAGTGAATATACAATTATCTACGAGCCGAGGAGGGCGATTAAGGCTCAAGCACTGGCCGATTTTATACAAGAGGGGACGAAGGAGAGCGAGGAGTCTGAAGGGGTGTGGCAGGTGTTTGCAGATGGATCGGTGTCGAGGGCCGGAGGTGGCTTAGGCATCGTACTTATGAAGCCGAAAGGTGACAGCCTGGAGTTCGCAATCAAGGTGGCCTACCAGATATCGAATAATGAAGCGAAATACAAGGCGGTCATTAAGGGACTCAAAATGGCCTTAGGTGGCAGAGCTCGAGCAGTACAGGTACATTCGGATTCACAATTGGTGGTGGGTTAATTCCAGGAAGGGTTTGAGGTCTGGGAGGAAAGGATGATGAAGTATGTGGAGGAGATAAAGAAACTGCGGGGAGAGTTTGATTCTTTCGAATTAACCCAGATACCTCGAGTAGAAAATGGTCGAGCGGATCTGTTAGCTAAAGTGGCACAAAGTCTGGTGGACTGCAAGAGCAGAAGTGTGACCTTGCTACACATGGAGAAGAGCGTGGTCGAGAAGGAAGTGGTCGTGATAGAAGAAGTCGAGGATTGGAGGGCACTGATAATAAAAGAATTGAAGGAAGGAGCCGTTAAAGTGATAAGGAGATTTTTTGAGCATGGAGGGATTCTCTAAAAGAGGTCGCACGCGGGCCCCCACTTGCGATGTGTAACCGGAGAAGAAGGGCGATATGTGTTGAAGGAGATTCACGAGGGCTGTTGCAGTGACCACAGCAAGGCAGGTTCCCTGGTAGCAAAGGCTCTAAGAGCAGGATATTTCTGGCCAACGATGAGAGGAGATGCAAAAGAGATGGTGCGGAAATGTTTGCAATGCCAGAAACACGGCCCACTTATTCACCAACCGGCCGAAGCTATGACAGCGATGAGTTCTCCCATCCCGTTCGCCCAATGGGGGGATCGACCTGGTTGGGCCCATGCCCCAAGGAACTGGACAGAGAAAGTTCTTGATTGTCGCGGTCGATTACTTCACAAAGTGGGTGGAGGCTGAACCCCTGGCAAAGATCACGGAGGAGAAAGTGATACATTTTCTATACGATAACATATGTTGCAGGTTCGGAGTTCCTAAAGTGTTGGTGTCGGACAACGGGACCCAGTTTAATGGCAAGCGGATCCGGGCATGGTGCGAGGACATGAAAATTGATCAACACTTCGCTTCAGTCGCACACTCGTAGACCAACGGGTAGGTCGAAGTGACCAACAAATTATATTGAACGGTCTGAAACAAGGTTGGAGAAGGCATCCGGAGCGTGGGTGGATGAACTTACTTCAGTGCTATGGGCGTACAGAACAACGCCCCGATCGACCACTAGGGAAAGACCGTTCAGTATGGTATATGACATGGAAGCTTTGTTGCCGATAGAGGTCGAGGTTCAGTCCCAAAGATCGAGCACGTATGATCGAGAATAGAATGAACATCTGATGATGGCAGCGCTCGACACAATCGAAGAGCTTCGAGAGAAGGCAACAATCAGAGTCGAGGCGTACAAACAAAGGATGCGAGCAGCACATGATAGAAAAGTGAAAACACGAAGATTCCAAGTGGGTGACCTGGTGTGGAAGAGATTCGATGTGCTGAAGCACGTCGGGAAACTAGAGCCAAACTGGGAAGGACCATACTTGGTCGAAAAGGTCCATACTGGAGGGGCATACTCTTTAAAGGATGCTGAAGGAAGATCTCTAGCCAGGTCATGGAATGTGGCTAACTTAAAGAAATATTATGCTTAAAATTTTTTCTTTTTTACTTATTACCACAAATGTAATGAAATGCTTTGCTCGATGATGAATGAAATGGCGTATTGAAGTTTCTACAAATTACTGTTTACCGAATTAACTTTATATAGTCGGAATCCCTGGATTAACCTTGATGACAGGCTGTATGTGAAAAATCCATCATGATTAAGGCCATGAGGCTGGATGGTCGCATGTAATGACCACCCCTTTGAGGGTGGGCATGTGTTCAAAAAGAAAAAAATCCATCATGATTAAGGCCATGAGGCTGGATGGTCGCATGTAACGACCACCCCTTTGAGGGTGGGCATGTGTTCAAAAAGAAAAAAATCCATCATGATTAAGGCCATGAGGCTGGATGGTCGTATGTAACGACCACCCCTTCGAGGGTGGGCATGCGTTTAAAAGAAAAAATCCATCATGATTAAGGCCATGAGGCTGGATGGTCGTATGTAACGACCACCCCTTTGAGGGTGGGCATGCGTTCCAAAGGAAAAATCCATCATGACTAAGGCCATGAAGCTGGATGTTCGCATGTAACGACCACCCCTTTGAGGGTGGGCATGTGTTCAAAAAGGAAAAAAATCCATCATGATTAAGGCCAGGAGGCTGGATGGTCGTATGTAACGACCACCCCTTCGAGGGTGGGCATGCGTTTCAAAGAAAAAATCCATCATGATTAAGGCCATGAGGCTGGATGGTCGTATGTAACGACCACCCCTTCGAGGGTAGGCATGCGTTTCAAAGAAAAAATCCGTCATGATTAAGGCCATGAGGCTGGATTGTCGTATGTAACGACCACCCCTTTGAGGGTGGACATGCGTTTCAAAGGAAAAACCCATCATGTTTAAGGCCACAAGGCTGGATGGTTGCATGCTCTGTTAGAGGTATGCTGCAAAAGCTGTGTTTTACAGTTTCTATCAATTCCATTTTGATCTGACAATCATGTTTCGGTCAAAGTACATAT
>CACSLK010034598.1:28919391-28935086 GCA_902706635.1 Striga hermonthica
TTTCGATAAAGTTCAATACTGTGCATGTTGTTTGACGTTCCTAACAGTACCCAACATGCTCGACCACCTCCAGGGATGGGCATGTGTGTATGTGTATGGTGCGACTAAATTATTCAAGTGATCGTGAAGCAAACACACAAACATCACTTAAACAACGACGAATGGACTGGCTAATGAAAGTGTGTTATGCATATATCAAAGTTTGTATTAATCATACTCCGAAGTCCGCTTTGGTATTCCCATCGAGAAGTTATGACAAAGGTAACAAATCGAAGTATCAAAAGCATTATTGAAGATCAAGACAAGTCAAAAACAAAATACCACTATTCCACGAGTATTGCATAATTCATTAAAATACATAATCCAAATTCACAACGGACAAAATGGAAAATTCAAAGCTACATCTAAGGAGGAGGAGCTGCGGTCGAATCGGCGTTGCTCTGATTAGCGTTGGGATCAAGTGGATGGCTAGTTCCGGAGGTCGAGTCACAAGCTTCATTAAGTGGACGTTGACGTATAGACTCGGTCAGCACGGCCAGCATCGAGGCAGGAGGAGTGAGGCCATCGGGCAGAGCATAAGTCTTCTTTAGAATGTCTGATCGAGCCAGAGTCCTTTCGAGCAGTCCTGACCACCACTCGTGCTCGAGAAGTAAGCTAGGATCGCCCTGGAAACTGGAAGGAACCTTGGGCAAGGCCTCCCAGATAATCATGGGGTCGAGCTGCTCGAATTCATCCTCGGCGATCTGCTCGCCAGCTTTCTGTAGGGCGAACTGAAAGCAGTCCACCCCAAAGTCCTGCACCTCCTTCAAAAATGGGGGCGACTGCATATAATCGGCCACCACTTGTTCGCGGAATTCCCAGAGAAAAAGCTGCCCAGTTGTTGTGCCCCACATCATTTGCCGAGCCTGAAGAGCTGCAGCATCAGCGTAGCGCTTACATTGGTTGATGTGGGCATCCCTTTCTTTGGCTAAGGTAGCCTCCAGTTCCGCTCGAGCAGCCTCCGCTTGCACTCGAGCGGCCTCCGCTTGCGCCAGAGCGGCCTCCGTCTGTGCTCGAGCAACCTCGGCTTGTGCTCGAGCCACCCGCTCCTGCTCAAGCGCAACCTCCTTTTCCTTTAGCGCGGTCTCTTTCTCGGCCACCGCAACCTCTTTCACCGCGAGGGAAGCCTCATGTTCCGCGAGAGCTTTATTCTTTAAGGCGAGCTCTTCATCAAGGGACTTAACCTTGACTTCAAACTCGGCCTTCTGTCCAGCTTGTGCCTCGCGGAGTTTGGTATTGTGTTGCATGAGGGTCGAGTTCTTATCTTGCAGGAAGCGGAGGGTGCTCTCAAGGCTTTTTAAAGACTTCCCGGAGCTGTCTCGAGCTTCTCGCGCCGTAGGCAAAAATTGGACTAGACCCTGTAATCGACGAGAAGAGCACAACTTAATGCCTGCGTAACAGGTGGAATGAAAAAAAAAAGATCGCAGGCAAACGTGAGGAAAGTAATACCTGGGCAAGCCACTGAACAAACTAATCCCCGAATTCGGGCAGTGTGGGGCCAAGCTTTTTAAGATCGTCCTTGAGGAGAACACCCTCGAGGCGATCGGATACCTCATTCACGGACGCCAACATCAAGGACGTCGGCTTCGGAGCAAGGGGGTCGGGGGGAAGATAACAATCGCGCCCCGTTTCCAGACGACCACACCCTGATCGGTGCGAGGCCATTTACCCAGCACCGTCTCGTGCTCTGTATCAACCTGACTACCAGACTCGACCAGTGCCTTGGTCGAGCCAGCGGAGGGAGTCTTGAGAGGCTGCTTGTCGAGAGAGGACTTCTCCATGGCCTTATCTTTGGATGACGAGTTAGGCTCGGGAGTTTTGTCTGTGGACTTGGGGAGATTGGTGTCTCGGGGATTAGAAGCTCGAGAATCAGATTTTTGACGGCGGTCATCATGTTTCTGGTGGCGCTCGTCATGCTTCTGGTGGCGATCGTCGGGCTTTTGATGGCGCTCATCAGGCTTGTGATGTCGACCATCGGACTTTTGGCGGTGGTCGGTAGTCTGCGAAAGAGGAGCATCGACCTTGGAAGTGGTCGAGGCCTTTGGTGGGATAACCGGGGAAGAAGTAGATTGAGGGGTTTTTCCAGGAGGAGGTGGAGGAGTTTGACGCGACTGCTGTTGTTGTTGGTGTTGTTGCTGTTGTTGCGAATGTTGGGGCGGCGGCTGTGATTGTTGTTGGGTTTCCTTGGGCAGTTGCGGAGGAGGCGGTGGAGTCTGCCGTGGGGGCGACCGCTGTTGCGGCTCTGGTCGAGATCCACCAGAGCTGGCCGACCCATCGGCCTTGTCGCTGGTCGATCCAGCGGCAGTCCCCGATTTCTTCTTCAAAGGGGTCTTCCTCGGGGGAATGTTAAAATTAGGAGCCTCTACACAAATACAATAATGAAATCAAGATAAATATCAGCTTTACTTCGACAGAAACAAGAACGTATATGCAAACAGTCGAGCAAATGGATCAAGAATTACCTGGATCATTTTCAATACGAACAAGGTCAAGAATCTCCTCGGTGGGGGGAGATAGAGTTTTGTGGGTGAGAAGACCACAAAAATGGAGGAGGTTCTCGTCTTGGAGAAGTGTATCGGACGCGACGGACTTGGAATTCCAAGTGTGAATCCGCTGGTCGAAAAGAGGGTTTGTAGGAGGGGCCGAGGCTGCCTCTCGCGAGACTTCCTTGACCTAGGGAACGGAAGGCCAAGGGAAAGGGACATCGGGTCGAACATAAATGAACCTATCAATCCACTTGGGAAGATTGGTGGGGATGTCATTTATAAAGTGAGCACCGTTGCGGCTTTTTGGGTAGAGGCCTCGACCTTGTTTGGAAGGGCCATAGCAGTAATGGAAGAAGTCTAGGTCAAATCGACCTAGACGGATGTGGCAGAGAATGATAAAGGTAGTTATGAAGCGGATGGCATTAGGAGGAAGTTGATGCAGAGGAAGGGAGAACCACTCGCAAATGCGAAGTATTTCGGGGCTTAGAGGAAAACGCAAACCAAGCTTGAATTGGATTTTGAAGAAAGTGTAACAATCCTGTGGAGGATGGTCGAATTTATCAGAGGGAGAAGATCTGAGAAACGCCCAACCAAGAGGTTGGCCGATTCTGTCAGGATTGAACCAAGGGTGAGAAAGAGAAGTAGAAGAAGAGCGCTTGGAAAGTTTTTTGGTCGAGGATCGTTTGGACGGAGAATTCGAAGAGGGAGGAGCAGTGGGCTGCGGAGAAATAACCTCGTCCTCCTCTGGCTCGTCTAACGCGCCAAGGGGAGGTCGACGATGGCAGAGAGGAATGTTATCCATGGTATCCCCGGAGTTTGAAGAAGCGACACGGGCCGTAAAAACACGAGTAGGAACTGTCTCGCCGGGGCGAAGGATAGAGAGAGGGACAGCTTCGAGCGCAGAGGGTAGTATTTCAACCGAATCAGAGGAGGTCTCAGAGTCTGAAAAGAAAATCAAAACAAAGACAAAGAGAACAATATCAAAAAGAAGCCGCCGCAAGAAAGAAAGAGAGGAGAAGAAAGATTAGGGTTTTGGGGGAGAGCAATCCAAAAACCAGAAGAAGAATTCGGGAGGTATAGGGATGGAAATTTCAAAAATTTTCGGTTGAGAAGCAAAACCCTCAACATTCAATAGACAGAAAAGAGTATTCCAAGCACAAACTCAACACAAGACAAGCCAATTTGAAATAATTTAGCAGGCAGATCAAAGGCACCCAATATTGAAAATCCAAGAATACACAAAATAGAACTACAAAGAATACAAATTCATGTGTGAAGAAACTTACTCATAACCGTGGGTCAATAATTGATGGAAGTTCGAAAGAGCGTAGGAGAAATCGTCGAGAAAGCAAGGGTTTTTTTGCAGAGAGAATTCTGGGTGCAGGGTATTTCGAAAATTGTGAGGGTGGAAAAAAGTTGGAAAATACGCTAAGTATGGAATTTATACCTTGGAAGATTGAAGGGTGGAAAGATAAGGGTCGTCGGATTAAAGTTAGATCCAACGGTGGGAATATTAATTGGCACGGAGCTTAAAACGGACGCGTTAGGCGAGGAGGCGCAATAATTAAAGTGCCTGACACATATGACAGACATGACGCGTGGCAGAAAACGGGCGCGACATAAAGGACTTGAAGCAGATAATTTTATTTCTAGCGATTAAGGGAAATTTTTCGAAAAATGAGTGGGAAGTTTACCAGCCGGTCGATATCTGACGACGAGCCATCCAGAAGGTCGATAAATACTAATTCACTCTTAGATCGAGTCATTCAGACTTGACCAGAGTGGGGGGGACTAGATGATATAGGATATTATACCCACAAGGCTAAACTGGTCTGTTGACCGGTCGAGGAGGTCGTATTATGAGGAAGTCAAGGAAATCGAGCAGTTAACCAGTCGACCAAGTAAAGCTGTCGACCAAACTATCCTTCGACCAGATACATGATCGGGCAACCTATTCGACCTCAACAGGTCGACTACTTCGATGACTTAACACCACGTTTTTCGGCCTAATCATAGGCGCGTGAGGGAGCCTTTAACAGAATTACAGGAGAATATTTACCCCATGTGCAGGGGGACACGTTTCGAGAAGGCAGTGGTGGATAGCGATAACCACCCCTGACAGCCTACCCCATGTGCAGGAGGACACGCGTCCAAAAAGGATTGGTGCAGGCGATAGTGGCGACGGCTACCTCTGACACACGCGTTTGGTGTGTACGGACAGGCAGTTAGGGCAGACAGCTCATCAAATCCGGGTAGCCCTAGGTCAGGTATCTCACCCCTATATAAAGGGGGTGAGCCTTTCTTCTTCAACACGATCATTCTATTATTTACTCTTGAGAATTGATTGAACATACACTGACTTAAGCTTCGGAGGCTCTTCACCGGAAAACCCCTCCGGTGTGAGAGTTCTTTGTAGGTGCACGACGTTCAACCGGCGAGAAGGAAGGCGATTATTCGAGTTCCAGCCGGTCGAGAAGTTTTGTGTTACCACGACCAATATCACACAAGGAACAAAACAGGCTCAAACCTCACAAGGTAAATATGTTCTTCAAATCAACCAAGCCAATTAATCAAAGTACGTACTCGATCACATCATCACAACTTCTCAATTCAACCAACAGTTATCAAATAGTCTTACAATACACCATAATCCAAACTCAGAAAAACACAGAAACCTAAAGCTAGACTGGTCCACCACGTAAAAGAAAGAAATAAAACAACCTAAAAATAAAAACTAGACCTGGTCAACCACATAGCCACATAAATATGCAAAAACTCCCCCACGCTTAAAAGCAGACAATGTCCCCATTGTCGACTCTCAGCGAAGGGAAGTGGTACTACACAATCAACCGACTCAACACATAACAAAAAATACAAAAAGAAAAAAAAAATAAAAATAAAAAGAGAAAAGAAAAGAAAAGCTGACCAACACAGTGACAAGTCACTGTGATCTTGAACTAGGAGGAGGAGAAGGATAGGGTTGGCCGGTGCCGGAACCAAACTGAACATCCCACCGTGCCTCAAGAGCCTGAAAGCGCATGTCGAAACCCTGCATGTCTCTGTCGTAACGCTCCTCGAACTCTGCCCACCACGGAGGAGGTTGGGACGCTGCTGATGATGATGCCTGGCCCGTGACCCTCGGCGATCGGGCTCTGGAGCGGGCTACCAACCGGAAAGAGGCGGAAGGAGAAGGCTATTGTTGAGAACAGTCTGATCATGCTCCATCGCCTCCGCCTCATGGGTATCGTCAGACTCTTGCTGAGGACGAGATGATCCGGCCTGGCCAGTGGAAGCGGCAACATCCAACTTCCTCATGTATAAGGAGTAGGCCCCGCGCTTCCTATAGTCAGTGAATGTACGCCGGTCGGAGATCAGGTTCCTCAGCTCAAACGTGTCAATGCGCCGCATCGGAACTGGTGGACTGCTGGACGCCATCGGATCGATACTGAAATGTAGGACGAAAGCTGTCACCACGTGTCCGAAACATGCAGCCGCGCGGTTATTCCAGAGCACTACCCGGAACTCGTTCTTGAGGACCTCCTGCATATCCAGATTCGTACGCCCAAACCTGGCCTAGAGCACGGAAAGGTCGATCTGCGTGAACTTATTAGCTTCTTTCTTCCTGAAGAGGCCATAACACAAAAACTTGTGCATAACGACAATCGCACCGTTCTCGATGAGGCTGTTGGGAATGCCCTGATAATCCCACACGGTGACGGGAGAGATCTCGGTCCAAAACTGAGCGGGAACCATGCCGGATACCACCGAGTAGCCACCACTCGGATGTCCCAAAACACGCTAAATGGTGGCGTCGCTTGTGACTCTCCGGGTCCTAAGAAGACGACAAGTCATAGTGTCGGATCCATCAGCTTCCAGTCGGAACTCAAGTGTACTAAAGAACTCGAGCGTTAGGTTTCGGTAAGTCGGGTGGAAGACATCGGCATATCTCCTCATATGTAGCGCCTCTAAGTAATGCTCGACCGTCTCCAAGATGCCGAGGTCCGTAAGCAACGCGAAGTCATGTCTTGGACTTCAGGACCTCTTTCTTCGCGAGTCGGGAGTAGATTTCCCCCTCTCGTTCATCGAGGATGGTGAAGGGGGCATTGTACTGTGCCCGTAGATCGACCGGCTCGACTTGGGAAGACGATTCTCCTTGAGTGGCCTTCCGTTTGTTGCGTTTCGTGACCATATTGAATAGGAAGCTTGTTGAGACAATTCGTCGAACACCTTACGTGCAAGAACTTGAAAGGAGAAGCTTGAATGTATCGGCAATGGAACAACCCAAAGTAACCTTAATCTTAACAGAATTCTTCACAACCGAACTCAACAATTCGAGCATTTCAGAGAATAACAAGAATAACAATTACCGGTGGTGAAATTTGAGCTTTTGAAAGTTAGGGGTAGAGCTTTGAAGATGAACTGTGGCCGGAGTGGATGAATCGCTGCAGGTGAGCGGACCGGAGGGAGATCAACGGTTGACGGTCGGAGAAAATGAACGCTGGCCGGAGTTGACGAAGAGGGAGACCTAGGGTTTCGGTCGCGGGCCTGAGAGATTGAGTGTGTGTGAGGGTTGAGGAATTGGGAGAGTAAAAGGGTAAGGAGAGGGTTTCCGTGAGTTCGCCGGCAGTAACTACGCCGGAGATGGGTGGCAGGTCGGAATTGGAGAGGGTCATGGTAAGCGCTTTGGTCGAGAGTTCACGTCACGAGGGGGAGTTGTATTTTTATCTGTCGCGAGAGATGAGTGAACACCTGCAAATAAGAAATCCGTCAATTTTAATAAGACAGCAGGTAAGTCGCGACTTTTAAGTCGCGAGTCGCGAAAAGTTTCGCGACCTCCGTCGCGAGTCGCGAGATTTCTCGCGACTCGCGAAACAAACAGAAACCGATATTATTTTTCGTGGGGTAATTCGCGACACGCGACATTATCGCGAGTCGCGACCTCTCAAGTCGCGAGTCGCGACTATTGCTCGCGAGTCGCGAGACAAACAGAGAGGTCAGGCTTGTTTTCGTAGGGTATGTCGCGACTCGTGACTATAACTCGCAAGTCGCGATATGATTCTTTTTTTTCTTTAAATGAAACTAGAATAAAATGAAAATAAAACGAAAATGCCTAATTACCTGCATACTTACCCAATACAAAAGCAAAGAAATAGAACAAAATGAAAAAAAAAAAAAGAAAAGAAAAAGGGAGAAATACAATTGTACATAGCACAGTGACTAGATTAGTCACTGTGAGTTCGGTGGTGCAGGCGGAGGGTCGAGATAGTCAGGCCCCGACCAGCGACGGGCGTCTGACACATCATTATCTTTCACCCCAGAGAGACAGGGGCAGCTCCATCGAACTAGGCTGAGAAGGGGTAATGTGGCGGTTGTTAAGGACATGGCCATGCAAAGGTCTCTTCGGCTCTAGCAGGGACCCACAGACGGAAATAAAGGTAGATTCCCCCAACACTGTCATCTTCGTTGTCCCATTTTTCACATCAATTACTGTGTTGGTGGTCACCAGGAAAGGCCGTCCGAGGAGCATGGTGTGCTGATACCCGTTCTCTCTAACATCCCCTACATTGAGAACAACAAAATCAACGAGCACTATCAGCTTCCCCACCCTTACCAAGACATCTTCCACTATACCTTCGGGTTGACGGAGTGAACGATCGGCAAGCTGTAGCCGCATTCTGGTAGGCTTCAGACTGCCGAGCCCAAGTTCCTGATATATAGAGATAGGCATGAGATTTATTCCAGCCCCAAGGTCAAGCATCCCCGAAGCATCTTTCCCACTCCCAAAAGCCAAACTGATCACAAAGCTACCGGGGTCTCTTTCTTTCTTCGGTAATTCGTACTGAAAGACACTCGCCGCCTCGCATACCACCGCCTCATCAGCACTCTCCTATCGCTTCTTACTCTTTGCCAATTCTTTGAAATGTCTCGCGTAAGTCGGTATCATTTTGAGGACATCAGAAAGTGGTAGATTGCCATATACCTTTTTCAACATCACGTAAAGGTCCCGCATCAGCAGATTGTCCTTCTCTTCCGAGAGTTGCCCTGGGAAACGAAACCTTAGCCTGTATGGATTTGGGGACTTATGCAAAGTTGGCTCGGGAAGTAGTGGTGCTGGGCCCTTTTTTGTTCGTTGTGACTTCCTCTGGTCTTCTTCCGCTTCTTGTTCCACCTCGTCTACTATCTTCTCCTCCAAGTCGGGCATAATAACGGTCACTGAATTCACATGCTCCGGTTGACGAGGCAACTTTCCCTTGTTCATTTCAGTCTCGAGGACTCCGACCCGTGTGGCCAGTTGGCCCAACTGCGTCTCAATATGCTTGATGGAGGCCTCCTGATTGACACTCCGCTGCTCACTGTTGGCCATAAATTGAAGGATTTTGGCAATGTCGTCTTGGAGGGTTGAACTCGGCCCTGCTCCCGGTGTTTGCATCCCAGCTTCCGGTCCCCTCTGCTGCTGTTGTGGCTGATAGTTCGGACGAGGCACAAAGTTGGGTCGAGGTTGCTGCTTCATGAAGTTCGGACGGGATGGCTGAAGGGTGTTCGAGTTGTTTGACCATGAGAAAGCGGGGTGGTTTCGCCATCCAGGATTGTATGTGTTTGAATATGAATCATTGCCTGGTCGGTTCTAGTATCCTTGTAAAGCATTGGCATCCGCATACTGCTCACCGGAGTCCTGCTCGAATGATGAAGGGCATACTTCGGACCTATGCCCTGGGACTCCACATGCCCCACATGCGTCGATGGCAAAGGTATTAACCGGCTGAGGTCCTCGTGCATTGAGTAACCTCATCTGCTCAGTAAGTTCAGCCAACTGTTGGGCCATCAAGTCATGGCTTGCACCGACCTTGTTCACTATCGCTCTTTTCCCCCGGTTGCTCTTCTGTGACGAGTTTGCGCTCATCGTCTCAAAAGTTTCAAACATCTCCTCGGCTGTCCTTGCTCCGATATCGTCTCCTGCCGCATTGTCGACCATATACTGCAAGTTCTGGTGGAGGGAATCGTAGAAGCAGTTCTTGAGTAGCCCCGAAGAGAGATTGTGATGGGGGCACTGCCGCTGGAGATCCTTGAACCGCTCCCAAGCCTCATGAAGAGACTCATTCGGTAATTGAGAAAATGAGACGATCTGTGATCGAAGCTCCTGTGTCTTTTGATGAGAGTAGTACCTCCCAATGAACTTTCAGTACACCTCGGTCCAAGTGGTGAGAGAGCCCGGTGCAAGAGTCATGAACCAGGCCTTGGCCCGGTCCTTCAGTGTCTCAGGAAAGCACCGCATCTTCAAACTGCTCGTCATTAAGCCCACTGAGAGGGGAAGTGTTGAGGACATTGTAAAATTCCCGGATGAAGTTGATTGGATCCTCGCTTGGAAGCCCGTGGAATGCCGGCAGCTGGTTGTAATGAATCATTTTCAGCTCATAATTTCGTGCAACATCCGGCAAGCGAATGCATGAAGAGACTGGCCCGATAACCGGCTTGGCTATGGTTCGGAGGGTGTTACGGGGAGCTTGTTGTTGTCGTTCACCCATGTCGAAGTTGCTACCTTCGGATGATTTCGGAGAATGCTCGTCTTCCCCGTGCGATTCCAGAGTAAGCTCATAAAGAAGCTCTCTCAGGCTCTCTTTGAAAGGTTTGTCGATAGGAGATGGTATACGTCCACTCTTGGTACGCATACACAAAGACAAAGAAGTCGTCACGAGCACCATATAGACAAATAAGAAAATCTAACGAAAAACAAAGAACCAAAAATCAAGAACTAATAAACTAAGCAAAATAAAATGAAGAGAAACACTAAAAAAAAATGAATAGGCGCACAATTAAAGTCCTAAACCTTCTCCGGCAACGGCGCCAATTTTGTTGTCAATATTTTTACTGGAGTAGAATCGAAAGATTCGTTCTCCGGGTCGTATCGCAAGGAAGGCTAGCCGGATTCAATTGTACGATTATTCGATCATGAAAAAGAAAAGAAAAATTCCTAGACACTCTATCCAATAATTTTGGGTTTCAGTTATCAACTAAGTATTTAAAGCTAATGAAAAGAAATTTAAATAGCAGAATAAGTTCACTCAGAGATTAAAGAGCTAGGGAATCGGGGATAATTGCTTTCGGCTCTAACACAATTACCGGGCAATCAATTGCTCGGTTAAAGGGATTGAATCGTTTCTCGTTCAGAGATTCACTCTCAATAACTCTTCGTAACAAGAGAGTGAATGTAACCGATCAACTATCAGTTCCAACAACTCATAGACAATACTTTTACGAACAAGACTATCCTAAACGAGCCTAAATTGACCAACATCTCCCCTCTCGGTTCTACACGTTGATTGATTAGGTTAGACAGGTGATCAATCTACTAACCCTAGAATAAGCACAACTCAAATAGGCATGAACAATTAAGAACAAGCAGTCATTATCGAACCTAATCAATCATCCCCTATCCCTAGCGTATGGATTTAGCTACTCATGGAGAATTCAATATCACAATTTATATTAACCCAAGCCATCATCATCAACACACAATTGAGAAAAGAGTAACTTACGATTAATGTAAATAATTCAACGTTGAATCCACAAGCATTCAATCCAAAGCAAGAAAAACGAATTTTCAATCTCCAAGAACAAATCCAAAGTGCAAAGTAATGAAAAGGAATGAGTTTCTAGAGAGAAAAACGTAAAAACAAGGTCTGGAAGTCGAATAATGATCCCTAGGTTGAAATTCTGAAGTAAAAATCCCGTCCTCGAAATTCGCTCTGAGTAAGTCGCAAGTCGCGACTTCCACTTTTCCCAGGTCGCGAGTCGCGCGTCGGCAAAAATCTTTTTCTTCCGGGGAAACTCGCGACCTTTCTCGCGAGTCGCGACTCCGTCTCGCGAGTCGCGACCTTGACTCGCGAGTCGCGACTCGTGCTCGCGAACTTCATCTTTAGCCTCTATTGAACTCGCGAGTCGCGACCATCTCGCGAGTCGCGACTCGTCTCGCGAGTCGCGAGAAATTCTGGGCAGTCTTCAGTTCCTTTTTTCGGCCCTTCCTTCAGCTTTCGGAGCTCCACAACGGGTATTCTTGGCATCACGGTCTCGGCTCCAACAGTCTCGTCCTCGACCGGCACAACCTACCCCCTGAAAACACGAACACAGAAAAACACGAAGCAAAACAAGACAAAAAGACGCGCAAATAGAAACTAAAGAGAAAAAACATGAAACCACAGAATTGGACCAAATAAGCTACTAAAATCCTAGAAGTGGGGAAAATAAAAAGCAAATAAAACCAAAATAAAGACACAAAAATGGGACAAACATGAAGGTGGGCGCGGCGCGAAGAGTTTGATTGCTGAGTTCTCTGTCCATCTCGTGGCGCTTGCCGCGGCACGGAGCGGGCGTGCTGCCTGGGTAGGTACTTGAACCGCTTTGCACGTCATCACGTTTCGGAGTCCTTCGGGCTCGTTCGGTATCAAAATTCGATTTTGTTTTTTTCTGTGTATTGCCAATGAAACGCTCTATTTAACCATGTTCACCTGGTCCATTTATCATGAAAAACAAATCCTCCCGAGTCTTATAACCTGCACACCAATGACGACGAAAAGCCAAAAAACGACCGAAGAAATACCAGAAAAACCAAAGTAGAGAGAAACACGCAATAAACGACAAAACTAACTAAAAACTAAGAAAAAGACCTAATATGGTGGAAAAAGAAAGGAAAAATAACAAGAAAAAACGCAACAAAAATGGGATAAACAGGAAGCCCATCCGAAATAGAACCTCCCTGAGAAACGACCACTCGACCCTATCATATGCCTTAGCCATATCTAGCTTCAGCACAAGGTTCTGGGCTCGTACCCGATTCGCATGGGAGATGTCATGGATCATCTCTTGAGCCAAAAGGATGTTATCACTGATGACTCGATCCTTGATGAAACTACTCTGGTTCGGAGATATAAGGGAAAGGGTGGATTGGGGCTAGGCGACACTGTTGGGATGAAACCACACTGTTGGGGTCAATCCCAAAAAGAGCCTCCATGATCTCCTTCTTACTATGGAGGTCACATAGGTCAACAAGGTCGACCGTCTGCGTGATGGTGAGGAAAAAGGAAGCGTTGGGGGGCGTAAACAAGTCGCGATCTGAGGTGAAGAGAGAGTGGAAGTGTGTCACAGCCGACTACCATATCTGGACTCTTGAGTCAAGGAAGACATGTTATCCTCGATACAGTGGATGTACGACTTTACCCGCTTCTGCCTCTCAAACCCTTGAAAGTACTTGGTATTACGTTCTCCCTCAGCAACCCATTGAACTGCAGCCTTCTGCTTCCAGAAACCCTCCTCCATAAGGAGACGGAGCTGGTACTCAGTGTGTTAACGGCGCATCGCGGTCCTATTCCCTATAGACAAGTCCAGATCATATGCTTGCTCATCCTCTGCATACGCACTCTGAACTGCAGCAAGACACTGAGAAATGTCTCCAAAAGTCGTCCAATTCCATTGCTTCAAAACGCGCCTAAGTCTACCTAGCTTCGTCTCTAGGTTGCGCATGCCAAAAAGCCCCGTCGGATGGTGCCAAGAAGTCCTAACCATGTCATGGAACGTGTGGTGGTGAATCTACATGTTCTGAAATCGAAAGGGGGAGCGACAGGGGGTGCTCCAAAACCGACACTGGATAAGAAGAAGAGCATGATCAGATTCAATTCGAGGGAGGTGTATGACAAACATGACCAAATAAGAAGGGGAGCATATCTTTGGCACCTTAGACTTGGGCACATCAACCTTAGGAGGATTCAAAAGTTAGTGTCCAGTGGACTTCTCGGTCCATTGGAAGAGCACAATCAAAACTAGAAGAGGTTTTGATGGCCAAGATGCAGTTTACGGCAAAGGGGTATATGAACCAAGAAGTGCTAGGATTGATTCATTCTGATTTGTGTGGTTCTATGTCAATCCAAACTAGAGGAGGTTTTGAATACTTTGTCTATTTTATAGATGATTACTCGAGATTTGGGTACATTTATTTGTTGCACCGCAAGTGCGAATCCTTTGAGAAATTCAAGGAGTATCGGGCAGTTGTGAAGAAGCTTCATGGTAAAAGTATTAAGTCGCTTCGATCTTATCGAGGTGGCGAATACCTATTTGGAGAGTTCAGGACATACTTATTGGAAGCTGAGATAGAATCCCAATTGACTGCACCCAGCACGCCCCAGCGGAACGGGGTTGAGAGCAAAGAAATAAACCTCTTATGGAAATGGTTAGGTCGATGATGAGTTATTCAAGATTACCAGATTCATTTTGGTGTTTGGCACTGGAAATAGCATCGTGCGTTCTGAACTTGGTTCCATCGAAGTCAGTAGAGACTACTCCTAATGAATTGTGGAAAGGGTGAAAGCCTAGTTTTCTACATATTCGAGTATAAGGTAGCCCTGCAGACGTTTTGATGCAGGAGGCTGGCAAATTGGAAAAGCGTTCAGAAGCACGAGTTTTTGTGGACTATCTTAAGGAAACGAAATGTGGATTATTTTATAGTCCAGAGGATCAGAAAGTGATCGTTAGCACGAACACTAGATTCTCGGAAGAAGACTATATTATGAATCACAAGCCCGCGAGTAGACTAGTCTTAGAGGAGTTGAGGAATGAAGTCGATAGTTCTCCACTGAGTGCATAAGTAGATATATCACATAATACTGCAACATGGCACACTGAGAGTGTACCAGTGCAGACAGTACTTCGTCGCAGTGGGATGGTATTTCAGTTACCCACCCGATGGATAGGTCTTGGAGAGTCTAAGGGCTTAGTTCCAGGAAACCTAGAATCAGACCCAAGGACCTACAACGAGGCACTCCAAGATAAAGATGTAGATTCATGGAATGTTGCAATGAATGCTAAAATGGGGTTAATGGACTCTAATCAGGTTTAGGATCTTGTAGAACGACCCGATGGGGTACGACCCATTGGAGCAAGTGGATCTACAAAAGAAAGAGAGGATCGGATGGAGAGGTGCAAACCTTCAAAGCTAGGCTTGTTGTGAAAGGTTATACCCAGATTGAGGGTATTGACTATGATAAGACCTTTTCGCCAGTAGTTATGCTTAATTCCATTCAGATTCTCTTGGCTGTAGCCGCTCATATGGATTATGAGGTCTGGCAGTTGGATGTCAAGACGACTTTTCTTAACGAAAACCTTCAGAAGGACATCTATATGCAGCAACCAGAGGGATTCATTTCAAAAGGATGTGAGCATCTAGTGTGTAAGCTTAATCGGTCCATTTATGGATTGAAGCAAGCTTCGAGATCTTAGAATATTCGGTTCGATAAGGTGATCCAGTTGTACGGGTTCACTCAATGTCCGAATGAGCACTACGTGTAAAAGAAAATCAGTGGGAGCGTGGTGGTGTTTCTTGTGTTTTACGTAGACGACATACTTCTCATTGGAAACAGTAAAAAGGAGTTGTCAGACGTAAAGATGTGGTTGTTTAAGCAGTTTGATATGAAGGACTTAGGAGAAGTAGGACATATTATTGGTATGAGGATCGTTCGAGACTGTAAGAAGAGAATGATGTGCTTATCCCAGTCATCATACATTTATACTATATTGGCTAGGTTCAACATGCAGGATTCCAAGAAGGTACCTTACATTTCAGGAAAGGAATCCCCCTCTCTAAAGCGATGTTTCCTAAGACATCTCAACAGATTGAGAACATGAAGACATTTCATTGTGCATTGGCAGTAGGAAGTTTTATGTATGCTAGGCTTTGTACCAAGCTGGATATCAGCTATGTCGTTGGCTTGGTAGCTAGATATCAATGTAATCCAGGTAGGGAATGTAATATCCCGACTTTTATCAGTATAATAATATTTTAGTTCCGATAGTATTTTTTGGAATTGATTATTTTCAGTTATTTCAGTCGAAATTACAAGAAAATATTTTCGACGTACCGTTTACGTTCGAAAAAAATTTTGATAATTTTGCATTATGTTTAATTGGAAAATTAAACATAATTAAGTGATTAATTTAACTTAATCACGAGATTAGTAATTGTTCGGATTTTATTCCGAGTCCGTGTTCAAGTGCCGTGCGTGTTGAGTGTGCATGCGAGTGTCTCGGTCCACTTTCACGCGAGTGCCGTGCATGTGTCCGTGCGAGAATCTGCCCAACATTCGTCATGAAGACCGTACGCGCGTGTAGTCCGAGAGAATCCGTGCG
>CACSLK010034598.1:28935186-28961040 GCA_902706635.1 Striga hermonthica
GTTTTCAGAAGTTTTGTTTTTCACGGTAGCCCCCGAATCAGTTTCGCAAATTAAGATGTTAGTTTATTTATTTATTTATTCAGAAAATTTGCGAAAAACCGCGTACTCTGATGTATTAAAATAGCGGGGTGTTACAGGGAACATTGGTCTGCGGTGAAGCATATACTCAAGTACTTGAGAAAGACTAAAGAGTACATGTTAGTTTACCGTGCAGACAACTTGTTACCTCTGGGTTACAGTGATTCTGATTTCTAGCTAGATAGGGACGAAAGTAAGTCAAACTCTAGTTATGTGTTTACCTTGGGAGGTGGAGCCATTTCATGGAGAAGTGCTAAATAGAATTGCGTGGCAGACTCCACCATGGAAGCTGAGTACATAGCAGCCTTAGAGGCAGCGAAAGAGGCAGTTTGGCTCAGAAACTTCTTAGTGGACTTAGAGGTGATTTCGAGTTTGCCACGTAGTATCACCGTGTACTGTGACAACAGTGGAGCAGTAGCAAACTCAAGGGAACCATGAGCCCACAAAGTAAGCAAACACATAGAGCGCAAGTACCATCTGATCCGAGAGATAATTAGTAGAGAAGACGTTGATGTTGCCAAAATATCATCCGAGGACAACCTAGTTGATCCTTTCACGAAGAGTTTGCCAGAGAAGGTCTTCGTCAATCACGTGATAGGAATGGGAGTCAAGTGCATGGTGATAGGATCGACATAGGTCTTTTAGAATAACGGAATGATAGGACTATACTTGTAAAAGCGAAATCTTTAAGTATAAGTGGGAGATTGTTAGTGTTATATACTGAAAGCTTGGCTTTGGATGATATTACACTTTTACACTTTATGAATGAGAAACATGTTAGATTAAACAAGTTCTACATTCTGTTGTTTTGCATTAGATAGATTGGGTTGTCATCGGTCGAACCGAAGATCATACTATCATTTACTCGCGTAACAAGAATAAATGGTTCACAACCTAGATAGACATGAACACCCCATTGGAACATTAGTAGTGTCAAATGTACAGTTTGTCTTGACTAATTAGTTGCACTTGTACATTTACGAATTGAACAGGATCCCAGAGAGGAGCAGTTCGTTTTATACTGATCGTCGTAAATGAACTAGGCCTCGGTTAATTACTATGTACACTTAACCCGTAAGATATTAAACAAGCATATATGGGTAGTATTTGTTACTTTGATTTACATGGGTGAGGCTTAGTGAACTGAGCTAATAGATTCGTTGTCTTGGGCAATATTGTTGCATGTAGGATGTGTTGTTAGGATATTTACGGTCACCATGTGCTTAAGTTAGATGATGTCCCCGAAGTGTATTCATGAAGGATTATTATGCTAAACCGTGCAGGTGGATTGAATTCCAGCATAGTGATAATGTGATGAACGAGCGCGAGCTTCGGTGAAATAATAATAAATTAATTAATTCTTGAATAATAATAAATTAATTAATTCTTGGTTTTCAGAAATTGAATTAATTAATGGTCTTTATATCTTAAACATTGAGAGATAAATCGAGTAAATATTATTGGAGTCTCAATTGTAAATTGGGCTAGGAAAAGGGAGTGCAATAATATTATGTTGGTGGCTCATTTAATATTATTTATTTAATTAAAATAAGTGGATTGGTCCAGAAGTATTTTAATTAATTAAGGAGCCCTAATCCTAACTCCTAAGGGTCCCTACTGTAGCTCTATATATGCATCATTAAGCTCATGGGAAGAGAACACATAATTCCACAACATCGTGAATCGCGCCCCACGTCTCTCTCTCTCTCTCTCTCTCTCTCTCTCTCTCTCTCTCTCTCTCTCTCTCTCTCTCTCTCTCTCTCTCTCAGTTCCCATTCGAGGTTTATCTTCTTCTTGTTGTTCCACCGGTACAAAATTAAGAGGGTGTAAGAGATATCCATTAAAAGATCAATAGGTGTTTGAGACCCGATTATCTTCTACAACAATTGACGATCCACGAGCCAGGCCCGAGGACCGCCGACCGCTTTTGACGAACCGGACCAGACGCAAGCCGCCGCCAACCGCCGTGAATCGGAGTCGCGACACGCCCGTGACCATCCCGGCGTTTCCCGATGCGCGAGCTGGAAGCCCCGCCACCCAACGCGTCCAACCCGGCGATCCGACCCAGCCCAACACCAAACGATCTGATTCCACTTGTGAGCCCGACGTTCCATTCGTGATCCAATCCAGTTCGTGTGATTGTACATGATGGGTGTAGAATCCAACAATAATAAATTCCTGGTTCTAAAATAACTGTAGTATTGGTAAGCAGGGTCGTATCCACAGGGATTGGCTAGACAAACTATCGATGCAACTATTGAAAGAAATAAAAATAAAAATGATGGGGGGTTTTGATAATTTTATCTAACTAAGAAAATAAAATAAAATCTAATTAGATACGAGAAAAAAATGCGTGATTAAAAATATGAGAAGATATCCAACCAAAGGAAAAACTCATAGAGATGGTTCAACGATTCGATCACGGATGCAAAGATAATTCTCCTATTCTCGATTAAACTGGTTATGGTTATTGGTACGACCTAACAACATATCCTTCCTCACTTGTTCGATAATCAGGATATGATGTCTAATTATTTCTCTAATCAACAGACAACCCTAGATACGATCATAGGATTTAATCTATCAACAACAATAAGATCTAGAAGAACCACCAATTCTAGCCAACAAACGCATATGTAGGATCTTTAGACTAGATCATATATCTCCCTAAGCATACAATCGAAAATCCTTAGTAATCAACTACGCTATTTGCCACAAATATTAGAACGATCAAACAATTACGGATTTAACAGTTCTAAATAACAATATGCATTTCAACAATCGAACAAATGGCCAATTCGTATCAATCAATCAAAACACAATTGATCATAATAATCACAAGAGATATATAAATAAAAGAGAATGGGGAATATAAATTCAATTAGATCTCACAAATCATGAAAATCAAATCTAGAATAATCCTTTGGCTGGAAAAATAAATTAATTATTAATAAACATGGGAGAAGTCTTCCAATTATTCATGAAAAAATAAAAGAAAAGAAGAAAAGAGAAGAAGGAGGCGTCTAGCGTGCGGGGAGAAGAGAAAAGAAAAGAAAAGATAAGATGGATATAAAATCTAGCAGCTGGTTTTTATTAAAACCAGTCTAATCCTAATCCTAATAGAAAATACGTAGAAAATAAGAAAGAGATCATTCTCTCTCAAAATATCCTAATAAAATAATAATAGTCCATAAATAAATAAATACTCTTAAATGTTTTATTATTCTCTTTCCAACTTGAGACTCCTTCTTTCTTCCAACTCTTGTAGGAAATTAGCGTGCCCACGCCTTAGCTCAAATTTGTCTTTTTCGCCCTCCAATCATCATAAAATTCTAAATTCCGAGATATCCTACAAAAATTATAAAATGCAATTAAAATCAATAATTAAGCTCATACAAACACCGAAAAAGTATGGAAAACATGAAAATTAAGATGCCAAGAATACGAATTATCAAATCACCCCACACTTAAACGATGCTTGTCCTCAAGTATTAAGTTAAAGTCATCATCTCATCTCATAATCATCTCTATCATTCGTTACCAACCCAAAACTATTTTGCATATATCAGAAACATAGCTCAAGAAAGAACCCTCATTAACCAACATCAATGAATAATCACCTCTACAATCAAATAACTTAAAACACATGAGAATCGACAATTTCTCACAAAATGCACTCAACGCTCTAATGTGTATAGGCTAAATATATAAAGTGTACTCTCAAGTCACGACAATCAAGGATTTTACCATAAGCCTACAAATATATCACGCTCGTCCACCCAAGAATCAATAGGTTTAATTGCAAAATATAGCCACTATCTTGTACGCGGTTGCAATATTAGCCACCATCTTTACGAATTGGCAAATTTAGCCAACAACTTTCAAAATTTTGGGGTATTACCCATGTCCGACCAAATTCGATGGCTATTGTTTCCAATGCGTAAAAAGATGCTGACTATATTTTGTGATTTATCTATCAAATTTGGTTGGATTTGGGTAATAATATCGAAATTTTGAAAGTTGTTGGCTAATATTGCCAATTTCTAAAGATGGTAGCCATTCTTGCCACCGCGTATAAGATACTGGCTATATTTTACGATTTAACCGAATCAATATGAACAAACAAAATAGAAGGGTTTAAATGGGTTGTAATGGGGCTTAGGTATGGTAGGATAAAAAGACATATTAGGATATGAGAATCAAAGCAATCATACAAACTCTTCACAATCGGAGCTCAATCCCAAAAGAAGTCATTTTGACTGTCTAACTTCATCAAATGTATCTAACGAAAGAATAAAATAGTGCAATTCTCTTTGTCACTCTCCTCAATTTTTTCACTTTTTCTTTTTTTTTTTTCATTTTATGAGTTTTTTGATTTTTTTTTCTTTTCTTTTTCTATTTTTTTTTTCTTTTTCTTCGGAGAGAAGACAAGAACTAGTACATATTAGATAACTAAGCTTCAAACAAACCACAATCAAGTCTACGCACATAAGCTCATCATGAATTCAAAGATTTCATATAATTGCTTCAATTCAAGGTTCAAAGAGGGTATCAACAAAAAGGATCGTGGCTTGTAACGTGGTTAATTGAAAGAAAAAGGGCTAAGGCTCAAACTTGGCTCACTAGTGGTCTATGTAAAAGGTAGGCTTCCAAGAAAAATGCTAAAAACAAAAGGCTAATCCTAATACCCTTATTGAGATATCGTGCATCCAAATTCATCAAAGGTAAACAAAGACGTGCATACCAAAGTAAGTTCTGGAAAAATCAACAAGTCATGACAACACACAATCAAGAAAATGGAGCATGATATTCAATGTATGCTCATAGGCTCAAATCTCCCCAAAAACAAGGTAATATGTGTCGAATCACTGCTTTCGTCCGTCAATTAACCATCAAGAGTAATCAATCACCATGTAGCAACAAGGACTCCAAAATCATTTTCATGTGCAAATAAAATCAATTTTCACCGGATTGGCACCAAACGAATCGAGAATAACCACGAGAGAAACAATAAATAAGACCTAATACCTAAGATAATAAATAATCTCAGAAAAACATCTCAACAATATTATTGACGACCAAAGATAGACATATAATGATAAGAAAAACCAAACGTCACAAACGACACCCCACCCCACACTTAAAAATAGACATTGTCCTCAATGGCACCAACATAATGCTCACGCAAAATATAGAAAATAAGAGCAAGAGAATTAGAAAACTCCCCTGATGGCGTAGAGCATCCGGTTGCATTTTTCAATGGTTCGGGCATTGTATGTAGCCGTGGAGAATTGGACTCGGATGAGTGAAGGGTTGAGCCCGTTTTCATTATGCTTAGCTACTCGTAGTCCTGGCTCGGCACACCGAACTTGAAATTCTCCACGCTTGTTTAAAAGGTTGAGCAGACAACAACAAAGCTTCGGTAATCGGGTCTGAATATACAACCGACGGTGGCAATTTCAGCCAATAATGCTTCCAGGACAAGAGAAGTTTGCATGGTGACTCGCCAAGAAATTAAATCTAAAGACGTGGACAGAGGTCAACGAAGAATTCAAACGGCAGATAGCAACGACTACCGGTTGTTGGTCTCCAGCAGTGGTCCGAAAGGAGGGAGAAATTGGTGATGGCGTGACTGAAACACAGAAGAGTTGTTCATGCGTCGGGTCACTAGTCTCAACGGTGGTTTGACCAGCCCGTTTACTCTGCCAATTGGGTCTGGGCGAAGGATTCCTCACGAGAATTTCAGAACAGCAGCCAAGGTTGAAGATGGTGCAATCCTTCACGAGAGAATAGCAGAGGACCATCGAACTCGCCGGTTTCTAGAATCTGACCGCGCTTGTCATGGACGGTAGATGACGGTCTTATTTACAGGTTCAACGGAGGACGGTGGTTCTCGTTGGAAAAGGAGGGTCAGGCACGTTGTCGTCAGGAACAGGAGGAGAGTCGCACGCGGTGGGTTCCTCACTCGTTGGTCGTCTCGCGACGTTAGCTGCTCGCCGGTGTGTGCTCTGAGGGCGAACGCAGTGGTCGGTGGTTGGGAACAGAAGGGTCGTGGTGCAGGAGGGTCGTCGGGAACAGAAGGGTCGCGCACGGTGGTCATCGGGAATTCCTCGAGACGTGTACTCCAAGGGCGACGGAAGTTGCTCGCCGATTTCTGTTATTTTCCATCTGTCGCAAACGGAGATGATGGAGGTGGACGGGAATGACAGATTTTCTCGCGATTCTCGCGAGTTCTGTGAGAGAGAGAGAAGAAGTTAGGGCTGGGAAGAGAAGAGTGACTTATCCGATTTTTCTTATTGTTTTTTTAATAAAAAAAAATCAAACGTTACGTAAGTTATGAAACATTGGCCCATCAGAAACGTTTTTCTCTTAAGGCGTGGCCACGACTTAAATGAAGAGGAACAATACATTTTACGCGTACAAAGCGTGCCCACACCTTACAAAGAAAATCGTTCCTACCTTAAAAATTTTCAAAAATCCTATCAAAACTACCAAATACTAACCTAAAAATAATAAAAATCAAGTAGAAAAATAAAAATAAAATAAAATAAAAATAAAAATTGGGTGGCTGAGCGCCTTTCTATAACGTCTTCGGCTAGACATTATTTTCGGGACTCAACCAATTCCCTTTTTAATTTTTTTCAACTCATGCAAAAGACTTTGTTCTTGAATCTTGATCAAATTCTCAAAAATCAATAGTGGCGGTTCTGTCACCTGCAAAATAAAATATGAATCATCAATACGAGTAACAGGTGATATGGTATCAGTTAGAGAAAAGAAATACGATTCATAAAAGCTATCTTGAAACTCTAGTGAACTATCAAAGGTTGAATCATTGAACAACTTATCCAAATCACTCGAGTCAAGATATTTAGGCACTTCAAATTCACCAACACCCATAAAATTACTTGGAGACATATCATTTTGAGACTGAAAAACAACAACTTGATCAGATTCCTCCATGAATTCTCGCTCCATCTTAGGAGATTCTGTCAACTCTGTAGCACAACTCGAGGTATCTACCACCGTTTCTGATGACAATTCAACTCGAGATGCGCTTTCGCTCACTGAGGACACAAGTTGGTCCAGTCGATCTGCTAGATTCTTAAAACTGCTCCTAGTCTCTTGTTGAAACTGTAAAGTGCTAAGTGCAAACGACTTAACAATTTCTTCAAGAGATGTGATCGAACTCGATAGATGTTGTTGTGGGGTAGCAAAAGGTGTATAAGGCGAGTAATCGCCCCACCACTCAGTGCAGCTATCATAAAATCCATCAAAGCTACCTCGTTGCAACTCTTAAAAATTTCCAACTTGAGAATGCCCTTGAGGTTCATATAGAAACGTTGGGCAATAATGAGTTGGGTGTTGGGAATCTCCACAAATTCCACAAAACTCAGATTGGCATATGATTTCCCTGTGATAACCATTTTGCTCGAACTGCTGAGAATAAAACCATAAAAATTAAGCCTCTTGCACAAAATAATAATGCACCAAAACAAGTCTAATTAGAAACCAATCCCCGGCAACGGCGCCAAATATTGATGGGTGTCGAATCCAACAATAATAAATTCCTGCTTCTAAAATAACTGTAGTAGTGGTAAGCAGGGTCGTATCCACAGGGATTGGCTAGACAAAGTATCGATGCAACTATCCGTGAAAGACATAAAAATAAAAATGATGGGGGGTTCTGATAATTTTATCTAACTAAGAAAATAAAATAACATAAAACAAAATCTAACTTGATACGAGAACAAAATGAGTGATTAAAAATAGAGAAGATATCCAACCAAAGGAAAAACTCGTAGAGATGGTTCAGCGATTCGATCACTGATGCAAAGATAATTCTCCTATTCTCGATTAAACTGGTTATGGTTATTGGTACGACCTACCAACCTATCATTCCTTACTTGTTCGATAATCAGGATACGATCTCTAACTATTTCTCTAATCAATATACAACCCTAGATACGATCATAGGATTTAATCTATCAACAACAATAAGATCTAGAAGAACCACCAATTCTAGCCAACAAACGCACATGTAGGATCATTTAGACTAGATCATATATCTCCCTAAGCATACAATCGAAAACCCTTAGTAATCAACTATGCTATTTGCCACAAATATTAGAACGATCAAACAATTACGGATTTAACAGTTCTAAATAACGATATGCGTTTCAACAATGGAAGAAATGGCCAATTCGCATCAATCGATCAAAATACAATTGATAATAATCACAAGAGATATATAAATAAAAGAGAATGGGGAATATAAATTCAATTAGATCTCACAAATCATGAATAACCAAATCTAGAATAATCCTTTGGCTGGAAAAATAAATTAATTATTAATAAACATGGGAGAAGTCTTCCAATTATTCATGAAAAAATAAAAGAAAAGAAGAAAAGAGAAGAAGGAGGCGTCTAGCGTGCGGGGAGAAGAGAAAAGAAAAGAAAAGAAAAGATGGATATAAAATCTAGCAGTCTGGTTTTTATTAAAACTAGTCTAATCCTAATCCTAATAGAAAATGCGTAGAAAATAAGAAAGAGATCATTCTCTCTCCAAAATATCCTAATAAAATAATAATAATTCATAAATAAATAAATACTCCGAAATGTTTTATTATTCTCTTTCCAACTTGAGACTTCTTCTTTTTTCCAACTCTTGTAGGAAATTAGCGTGCCCATGCCTTAGCTCAAATTCGTCTTTTTCGCCCTCAAATCATCATAAAATTCCAAATTTTGAGATATCCTACAAAAATTATAAAAATCAATTAAAATCAATAATTAAGCTCATACAAACACCGAAAAAGTATGGAAAACATGACAATTAAGATGCCAAGAATACGACTTATCAGTACGACCATTCGCAAGATCAGCCAGATCGCCATAAGTTTTAAGCCGTAAGTTTTCTACGTCAAAACTTTAGATCCGTTGCGCATAGGTTTACGTTTTCTACTGAATTCGTGATTTGTGCATAACGAGATCTTCATAGATCCCAACAACTGACATATCAAATGCCAGTGGTGCCACCTAACTGGGTCTGCCCGTGGCTAAGATGAGTGTGTCTATCTAAGAGGGGGATGGCTCGGTTGACCGAGCGTCGGTCCTAGATCTGGTCTGAGGACGATGGTCGTCTGGGCTCGCAGAGAGGATTTCCTCTAGAGATCTGGTCCTGGGAAGTCTGTGCTCTCAGGTGGGGTATCCTCCTGGGGAGGTAACTATGGGTCTCCCGGATTACCAACGTGCAGGTCCCGGTCAAAGGTAGGTGTGTGCCCCTCCTCTTGGGAGGGGGGCGATGAATTGGCAGGCAAGGTCGAGAGGTCCCCGACTGTGGGCAGAGAGGTAGCACTGGTTGTGCGCACAAATGCTCACTCTCGGGAGAAGGGGCAGGTGAAGCTGCAGTCCCGGCTAAGGGGGTGGAGGCGGGAGGAAACCGCGAATCCTGCGGGTCCTCTATGGAAATGAAAGGGTCGTTAGGCATCACAGTGGCACGAGAGTTGGAGGCGAGGGGGGAAAATGAATGGTACTCACTAAGGAGACAAACGGGCCTGTCTCGTCATCCAAAAGGTCGTCATCCTCAAAGAGGGAACTCATCGTGTCTCATGGGCTCATCCGTCGTCTCTGAAGAGAGGACAGAGAAGAAGAAGTGGGCAGCCATGGGGGCCCCTGGATGGACTGGTGAGGGAACATCCCCGTGGCTCTGGACTTAGGCCCGTCCAGAGTAACTCCCTTGGGGCAGTTAGGCTGGGTAGCCTTCCCGACCTGGGGTGGGGTCTCGATGACAACCTTAGCCTTGTCCTTTTGTCCTTTCAGGGACTGAGGCACTCGGGAAAGGGCTCTACACTTCCCCTTGGTATCCCTTTGAGTAGAGGAGGTGTTCGATATAGTTACACTGCGACGAGGGGGGAGAGACGGTCGGGGCTTGTTGCCCTTGGTATAACAATCAGCCGCAACATGTCCCACATGACTGCAGAGGGGACAAAAGGGTAGAACTCTCTCATAGAACACCTTCTGGAGGGTAATCTTCCCTGCCTGGTTGAGCTCAATCTCCTCGATGAGCTCACCACAGAGGTCTATCTCGACACACACCCGTGCGACGGATAACCTCTTTCGGTTAGCCGTAGGGGCATAAACCTCGATCTGATTGCTAATACAACTAGCAATCGAGAAAAGGGCAATGGGGTCAAAGAGGTGAGGAAGAAGTCCAAGGAGAAAACACCAGACTAGGACAATAGGTGACTCAATCGATGTGGAGAAATCAAGGGTATACTTAAACACCCGACCGGAACACCCACAGACGTTCATATACGTCTTGATCCATATCGCATTATAGTCCTCTCTCGAGTCAAAGAATAGTATATAATGGTTGTAAGTAAGATACTCAAGTGTAACTTTACGCTTAAAACCCAACTTCCTAATACAACAGATAAGTCTCGGAGGGAGGAGACGGACAAGGAGGAAACATCGGGCTCAGGAGAACTTACAGTGTATCTTCCCTCCTCAGAACATGTGATAGTCCTCTTCGCTTGTCCCAGAAAGAAGCAAGCGATAGTCTCTGGGGTCCCGTTTTGTCGTGGAGGGGCCTGCGATCGCATCACGGAATGAACGGGGTCCGGCGGGGCCCGAAACCAAGAAGAGCTAGGGGTAGGTGATAGAGACACGAAGGGTCACTTCGAGGGCAATTTAGATTGACCGGCACGGAACGGTGCTGGAGCCGTCAAAGATGGAGTCGGCAAGGGCCCGGTGGTCGGGGGTATGCTCGGGGGCTGAGCTGCTCTACAGGCTCCGAAGAGTGGTGTTCGGGGTTTCAGCTATCCAAGAAATTGGGCCCGTCGGAGAGATGGGCCTAGAGCCAAGGATTCCGGCCAAAGAGACGCTAGGGGGCTGCAAAAATCTAGCGACGGCGATAGGGCTGCCAGACGCCGGCGAGCTGGCTGCACCAGCTGATGGTGGTTGCAGGGCTGCAGCAGTGGTGGTGGTCGGAGGTAAGGCAGTCTGGTGATGAGTCTGGGTTGATGAAGGGGGTGATAAAAGAAGCTAGGCTCGGTTGTGAGGGAAAAATGGTTGTGCTGAAGGCTGATGTGTGGGTTGGGTCGAAATGGATGGGAAAATGGGTTGGATTGAAGGCCCAATAGAAGGTTTGGGGCAGACAAGGCTCTCTTAGGTGGCCTAATGGGGAGATGAGGGTTTGGGAAAAGCGGGATCTGGTGGAAATGGATAGGGTTTGAGTGGACAGGGTTTGGAACCGGCAGGGGGGGCAGAAACCGGAGAGTCGCCGGCGGCAACGAGCCAAAAGCGACGGGGCAGCGAGCCCGCTCTTCACCATCTGCACATGTGGATGCCGGTGGGCAACAAAAACCCGGGAAGCCGAGGTCGGGGGGACTGCCGGAGGTGAAGTCGGCGACTGAGAGCTCTTCGGTGGGGGTAGCGGATCTTGAGAGACAGTCAGGGGAGTGGGCTTGATGATCGGCGCCTGCATAGAGCTCACCGGAAAATGTCCCTCATCCAAGCTCGATAGAGGCGAGAGCAAGAAGGGTAAGAGGGCCTTTTGAACATCCTTCGAAAGCACAGAGCTCAGCTCCGGCAGTGTGAGGCTGGCCTGAGAGGGTTCGAGTGACGACGGCGCCGTGGCGGGCTGGGATGAAGGCATGACAACTGCAAGAAGGAGATGAGGTCTACAAACCGGACAACCCAGAGGCCGCAAGACGTCGCCGGAGGTGACAGCCGACGGGGGATGCTAGGCGAAGGTGGTGGCCAGAGATGGGAGGGTAGAAATGGGTGAAAGGTTTAAGATCAGAGTTTGAAGAGAGAGAAAGTTAGAGAGAGGTAGGAGCATTACTGCCTTTTTCCATTATATATTCCCTTGGAGAGAATCTTCAATAATTGTTCTATTCCCTGATTTTTAATAATTATTTAATTAATTTGATAATTATAGAAACAACATTCTCATAATAATTTATTAACAAGCAGAGAAAAAAGATTTTTTTTTATAATTATAATGATTATCGCAAGATTACCTTACGTTTATTATAAATGAATTTTTACCAAAATAAAATAATAATTATGATAATTTATCTTCGATTATGACACAATCTGTATATGATATTTAATAAGTTATGGATAACATACTACGAAAATATTAATTAATATGCAAAATATCTCTGTTGAATGTCTGTAAGGCATCGTTTACTTTGCTAGATAGGACAGGATAAGGAAAATAGTCCCAGCTATTTACATTACTTACCGGGATTGGGATGGGATTATACTGACATGGCGTCCATGTGGCATGCGATCATCAGCTATTCTCGGACAAAAATATCCCGCCTCCCCCCTGGGACTTGTTGTTATATGTGAATCAGCAACGATTTGTACATGACAATTTTATGTGTTTATGAACAAACAACATAAGTATTAAGCTGAAAAGACGTCAGTTTTATATGTCGACGACGTTGAAATTTATTAATCTTTTTCGTGTTTACAGTATAATATTTCAAGAAGTTAAAAGTCCCTTTCTTGTTGACTACTCCCGCTATTTATGGAACGATGACCCATCCTACGAGGTAGGTGTGATTACATTTAATGTAAAGCAGCTTTTCAGAGGCGGTTTTCTGCCAACTGGACGACAGTCATGATGGTTAGGATGAGTCATCACCGCCTCTTTCATTGAAAGTCAACTTCTCCGGACCTCGATTGGAGACCGAGGGAAGGCTTTGGCCATTAGGAAGACCTCGGTTGACACAGAGAAATGATCACATTGCAATTTATTTGTTGGTTGATGATGTCGGTCGTTACTTCATCATATCCGAGGTGTCCACACTTTGCCGTGACAAGCCGTCATAAGAGCAAGCTTTAATCTCTTAAGGATCTTGCTAATGTGTTACCGAAAATGGGATCAACAGGACTGAATAATCCCGTCTATAGAATAACTTTCTTACCCTCAGATTTCGCTGTGAAAAGACCAAAATACCCCTTATTTTCCATGAATTTACAACTATCTTACCAATAAAAAGAAAAAATTGGGCATTTTTCCCTAGCTGCATAAACGAACGATGCCATTGTTGTGAAGAGGTGTAAGCTTCGGGCCTAAAGGTGGTCTCCACAATCGCCATATTAACCTTTTCAATTTCAATTTATGTCTATTTGTCAGAAGATTCGTGGATTGGTAATTCGATTTTTTATTTTTTATTTTTTCGAAATGTTTGTTTCTCTGATGAATACACCTCCATCTCCAGTCGGCAATAGCTGTGAGCTTTTCTCCGTGACCGATACAGGTGAACACCTTAACCTTATGAGTATTGATGAGTTTAAGTTGGAACAATATTATGACTTTTTTTGCGTCTGGCATGAGTGTATACAAACTTTGGTTTGTTCAGTCCAATGAGTTTTTACCGTTTGAGGCTTTGCTGGTAAATTTTTTGCATCCATTGGTCATATGTTTATCTGGGGAGATATGCACTGTTATGTGGTTGATGGATTTGTGTTGGTTGTGGTACTGATTTTGACTCTTCAAGCTTTTGAACTTGTCATATGAGTTCAGTTGTGATTTGCCTAATTTGTTTAAATTGTGTTTGGTACTCATATGAGCACCAAGATCATGAGGCAAAAAAATATTAAACAGTACGCATTGAACCATCGCTTCTAGTTCCGCTGCGCTTAGGGTTAATTCGTAGATAGTTCGTGACTTGAATAATTTCGAGATCCTAACCGGTCCCAACAGTATGTTACGGGTTGATTGATTCAAGATGGTGGAGTGGGTTCCACTGAGGTGAATGGTTGGGATATTACCACATTACCCTTAATGAGTTTAAAAATTATCATTTTTTTGAGTCATTGGATCATCCGATCAATGACTACAATGGCGTCCGATATAAGTAAGTCAAACTATTTAAACAAAAAGTCAACTTTCTACTTTTGAATTAACCATCAACCAATATATATTGAAAGAGATTGATGGATAATTCAAAAGTAGAAAGTTGACATTAATATTATAAATCGAATATTTACAATATTTTAATTGCATATAAAATCATCATGATGTACAAAAAGATTGTGTTTATCATTTCTCATTAAAAAAATAAATTAATAGAATAAAATAAATTACTTAAGAACTGAGTAATGGTAGATGCTAATTTTTTGCAATTAAATTTATTTATATAGTGTTTTTTTGTAATAAGTACTCATATATTATATAAGCGGAAATCTTTTTTTTTTCGGGAACGATAGATATTTTGTAAAGCGCACAAAGGTGCGAGAAGAAAATCAGTCCATAGCTGAATGATACAACTACAAGCTGACTGGGAGGACAGATCTGGAAATTACGTAGAGCCTAAACTAGAAAGTAGCAACACTAGAACAAAGAACTCTCAAAACAACACACATGCCGAAACAAAAGAAAATAACCTCAACGAGGAAGAGTCGTCGATCCCACCAAGATAAAACCCGCTCTCATTCGGGTAGAACAGAGGCCAGAGACTCAAAAAAAAAAAAACAAGACCAAACCAAACACACTAAACAGACAGACGCACCTAAACATTTAAAAAAACTGAAAAAAAAAAATAATGGCCCTTCCCGCAGCAGAATAAACAATCAAACCACATGGTACCAGCAGAATGCACAGTCGATCATCGCCAAAGACTAAAACGCAGTCCAGGACCCGCTCCCAAATGCCTAATTGAAGCCGAAATCCAAGACCCCGAACCACTCCAAGAGGTGAAGCCGACCCACAGTCGGAGGAGTGTCAATCAACCACCCCACTCACCAGCGCCCCGAAACCCAGCCAACACCACTGGCCTAGATCCGCACGTGCCAGTCATCCTTCAGCAACCACACCAGAAGAGCAGGGGCACAGTGGGCAAGGACCGACGCACCTCAGCCCCAACTGACTAGCCTTACATAATTCGAGCAACTAGGGGAGCTCCCAACACCTCGAACACACTCAACCACCCAGCACCTCCATGCGACTAGGAAGAAACAGCTGCGACCAACACCGTTAATCATACCATGGAGAATCCGACCGACGGAAAACTGACATCCTCCATCAGCGTAAGCAAAATATGAATAGAGAAAAATTGGAGTGATATAGTGCGGCTAAGGGCCTTTCACTGGCAAATGGACTGGCAAAACTGTAAGGGAAGGCACGCGGCGGTAGAGGGAGGCTACTGTTGAGAGAGAAAAGAAAGGGGGTTAGGGTTAAGAGGAGAGCTGGAAAAAAAAAAAATTGTTTAAAAGAATAATATTTGATGTGCAAAATATCTCTGCTATGTAGTAACTCATGTTGATATCGAGTTATCGCGACAATTGCAAGATCAATATATTAATTTTAAACTTTTAAAACATGTTAATTTTTATAAATATGAATAGAGTAAGAAATAATTAACTTATCTTTAGACATATAATGTATAATCTTAATATATTGTCATTTGTTATAAACATTTACTACATGAATCTAATTTTCTTAATGTTACATATATTTAAGGAAAATAAGAAAATTTCATTTGATCAATCGAGTGATTGAATTAGATTAATGTTCACTAATAGTTGATATTTAAAATAGTCTAAAAACATGACACAACTGATGCTAATCTCGAGTGACCGAGTTATGGGTCAATGACACAATTGAGGTTGATCCCGAGTGACCAAGTTATGGGTCAGCTTGGCCAAACCAAATCGGTTAGTGAACTAAATATAATTTTTAATATTAAAAACTAATTTATTAAAATAAATGCAATGTAGTTCATACTCTAAATAATCATATTAAGAATGTTTTATAATAACATGTTTAATGATTTATGAACACATATATATTATTTTATAAATATTTGTGTGAACAAAATGATGTTGCATTACAAAAATCCAAATTCTCAGCAGAGGACTGTTTTCAAACCGAGCAAGTTATTTATTCAGTAATTTACTGGTTGCATCAGAATTTCATTTATTAATATTTATATATATAATAATATTTTTAATAAATTTATTAAAAATATTAGTTTTTTTTTTTCTTTTGTCAGAACGATAGAATTTTATAAAAGAAAAAACGAACAATTACATGTAAAAACAGCCCAATAGCCGAATAAGGCGGCTCAAGAGCCGAATTAGTGGGAGGATAAATTACGAGGATCGCCTAAAACCAACACTAGAATAAACGCTCCCCTACAGGAGAATACACTTTGATATAGGATATTGTCATGGACCGGGTTAATGGATAAAACGAACAAATATTGGAAGATAAGCCCACGGTGTGGAGTAAGGCATATAACATAACATTATGGGCCAAGCCCAACTTGAGCCCAGGAGGTACACTCCCCCTATAAAAGGGGGCCAAGGTATCTCATTCTAGGATTCTCGCCTCATTTCATTATTACACTTTCTCTCTTTCTTGATGGAGCACTGACTTAGGCATCGGAGACCCGACGCCGGGGCCACCCCCGGCGTTGGGTTCTTGCAGGTACGGAGGCCGGTCGAGCTGAAGGAGCCCGGGTGAAATCTATTTCACTTCATTGGCACCGTCTGTGGGACCCGTCAAAAAGTCAAGCGGAGTTCCAACTGAAAAAATTAGAAAACCTCCTTCTTCTCCACCGGCCGCCGCCACCGCCGACCGCCACCTCTGTCGCTGGCCGCCGGAAAATGTGCTCTGATTGGAAAATTGTTTACATCATCGGATAGATCTCCTCGAGGTGAATCTGTCCTTAAAATTTCGTGCAAAAATTCCTCCGGGAAGACCTTCAATTTCGTGGTCGAAGGTTCCAGATCTAGGGAAAAACCGATCAAAATCAACATTCAAATGCGTTTTTTCAGCGATCCGTGAGGGTTATGGATAATCCAAGAGTACCACCGAAATCATCTCGACGAGACGAATCTCCAACTACCGACCTTCGCCGGAAACTGCCGCCCCCGCCGCCGACCGCCGGTCAAAGTCATCCGATCCAAAAAATTCTTACACCATCGGAAGCTCTCCTCATGCTCGTTCTACCCTTAAAATTTGGAGTAAAAATTCCTCTAGGAAGGTCGTCGATTTGACCTGTCAAATTTTGTGGAACTAGAAAATGGGTGGTCAACTCCGGTCATCTTCACCAATTTGCCGGCGATTTCCAGCAAGTCACGTTGAAGTGACGCCACATCGGGACCACCTCACCAAGGCGCACGCGCGGACGGTCACTCTCGCGGGATCTAGCGAGTCCCGTCCGACGACTTTTCTTTCCGGCGAGCAACAACCGCCATGCTCGCAGAACCATGGCGTTGGCCAGCTTCTCTGCGCGTAGCGCAACCCGCGGTCGAGCGCAGCGAGGAGGCCCGTGCACCCCGCAGCCCAGGAATGATCCCGCATTCATGGCCCCAATTTCGAGCCCAGCACGACGTTGACCCACATGCGTTTCCAGGAGGTTTTCAGCGCCCAAATTTGGGCCAGCCCAGCACAGCAGAAGGAGAAGCACGCGGGCCAGCTTCAGCCCGCGAAGCCCGAATTCCTTTAGGTTCCAGCCCGCGCGGGCCCTCGCCCAGCCCGCGTGTGTCCCGCGCCCAGCTCGATCCCGCTGGTGCCTTATGCCCGGCCCAATGGAGGTTTTCAGCGGCCCATTAGATCCCCATCGCAGCCCAATGCATGTTTTTGCAGCCCAGAGACCTCTTTTCGCGGCCCAGAGACGTTTTTCCATGGCCCATCTTCTCCAATGCGGCCCAATGAGCACAAATATCCCTGGTTTGAGCCCCAGGTGAGGTAATTTGAGATAGTATCTCTCGCGACAAATGTATGTGGCTTATTTAAATTGAGACTTGAGGATTTCTTAATGGATAAAAAGTGCAGAAAATATTGGATTTGATCGTGGAAATGCTTAATTTGATCGTGAAAAGGTTTAATTTATTCATGGAGGATTACTTGATTTGCTCGTGTAATTATTTGGTTTATCCATGTATCTCATAGGACTTATTTGAGGAGATTATTTAATTTAGTCGTGGAATCATTTTGTTTCATTCGTGGAGAAAATACTTGATTTGATCGTGAAAATATTTGATTTGTTCATGGAGGATTATTCGATTTTGCTCGTGGAGAATTATGTGATTTATTCGTGGATATTATCTGATTAGTTTGAGGAGATATTAGATGGTTTATCCGTGGAGAATTAGTTGTTGGATTCGAGGAGAATTATTTGATTCGTTTGTGTAATTATGTTGATGTATTTGAGGAGGCTATTTGATATATTCGTGAGGATTATTTGACTAATCTGTTGAGCATTATTTGATTTGGCTGAGGGGAATTATTTGACTCATTCAAGGAAATATTTGATTTATTTATGGAGGATTATTTGATTTATCATGGAGCTTACTGGAGTTATTTGTGGAGTATTATTTGATTTATCATGGAGTTTATTTGATTAATTCGTAAAGATTATGCGATTTGTTCGTGAAAATTATTTGACTTATTTGAGGCAATTATTTGATTTATTCAAGAAGATATTATTTGATTGTTCGAGAGATTATTTGATTTGTGCGTGGATATATTTGATTTTATCGAGGGATTATTGAATTTATTTGTGGATGATTATCTGATCTGCTCGAGGGATTATTTGATTTGCTCGTTGATATATTTGATTGAAAATAAATGTGGGTCGTGATTTTGAATTGAGGATATTTTAGGATTGTGTTTATCTTTTTGGTGCACTTATCGATGAGCTCGAGGAGGTGGATTAAAATTATATTATTCGATATCTTGATATATCCGGAGCCTCTGATTTGGATTTTCATGTGAAAGTGTGAATTTTGTTGAAATGGATTATTCAAAATTTTTAAGCATGTCATTGCTCGAACATGTTTTAAATCGAGGAGATGGTGATTTTTGTATTTGATCTATTGTTTGTCTTGCGTGGAGCATTGCAAAATTGATGATATGAATATAATGTGGATAATGATATCTCTGCGAATTCTGGCCGAGGAAACAACGAAATAACATGAGTCGGGATAAGCTATGGTAGACGAGCTGGAGAGTTTCGAGGACAAAATAAACGATAGCGCCAATCTCCGATGGTAATTTCAGAGGCAGAATCGTTCTCTTTTGGAGAGGTGGGATAGTGGCATTATCGACCTTCAGGTATAAACTCTTGTGAGCGGTCAAGTTCGACCGACGCAATTCATTGAAACATTAAGTCTCTTAGCATACTTTTTTGGAGAAATGTTCATTTGTTTTGGATATTCTGGGCGAATTGTTGCTAGATTGTGGTGTATATGGATATGTTTAGAATTATTATCCAAGTGACTAACAAAATGCCGAAAATGAGGTGTTTGTGGAGGCTTGAACAAAAATCCGGCATGACTAAGGCCTTCAGGCTGGCCAGTTTCGAGTCGTCATGACTACGGAGCTCAATATTGGGAGTAATTCATCTCAACTTTCATTTGGTGCATTCGTTTAATGGTTATTTGTAGCTGCAGAGTATGATTTATCGTAATTGTTTGTTGAATTCATGGTTGTGTGAAATTCTGGTCGACTGCACATTTGAGTGGGTGTTTATGTGATTGCATGCCGTGGTAAAGTGGTTTTCATGTAAATTGAGGTGTGGTATAAAACCATGTGGACCAATGTGATTGCCTTGATTTATTAATCTCGTGTTATGGTTGCTATCGGGAGTGCAACTGGGATGATGTGGATAAAATACGACTAATGAAATTGTTGAATTCTTGCTGAGGAAAATACACGAACAGGAGGATCGACTATCTACATACACTGCATGGTTGCAGTGAGGAGTGGACAGCGGGAAGTGAACGACAACACAGGTCGTCATGCACAAACATGAAAGGGAGGTCGAAAAATATACTTGATTTATTTTATTTTGTTCGATATAACTATGCATTTGATGAGGCTCATGAGAATGATCGATTACTATTCTATCTCGTGGTGTTTGGTGTGTTTTCTTGTCGACTTCAGCGGCAGGTCGAAGTGTTCGATCAGTTCGAAAGGAAAAAATCCACCATGACTAAGGCCTCCGGGCTGGGTGGTCGCATCTATCAACCACTCCTTCGAGGGTGGGCATGTGTTTGAAGACAAAAAATCCACCATGACTAAGGCCTCCGGGCTGGGTGGTCACATGTATCGACTACTCCTTCGAGGGTGGGCATGTGTTCGAAGACAAAAAATCCACCATGTCTAAGGCCTCCAGGTTGGGTGGTCGCATGTATCGACCACTCCTTCGAGGGTGGGCATGTGTTCGAAGACAAAAAATCCACCATGACTAAGGCCTCCGGGCTGGGTGGTCGCATGTATCGACCACTTCTTCGAGGGTAGGCATGTATTCGAAGACAAAAAAATCCACCATGATTAAGGTCTCCGGGCTGAGTGGTCGATTCTAATATTGGGTCGTTGAAGATATGGAGCCTATTGGAGACCTCAGAAGCAGACCTCGTTGGCAGGTCGATGGAGTTCATTTAGAGTGATTCAAGGAGCTTATTCGAGGACCTTAGTGGCAGTTTGATGATTCTTACTTTATTCAGGTTTATCGAATTCATTTTTCGACCTAAGTGGCGGGCCGAGGAAGTTCACTTAGAGCAGTTCACGGAGTCAGGTTATTCAGACAGATGACTTTTTTGGTTTGGTTTTATGGTATTTATGCTCTTAACCTCAGTGGCAGGTCGATCAAGCTTATTATGTATATCTCGAGCAGGTTAATGGTTTCATTTGATTTGGTTTTGTGGAATTTACGCTTTTGACCTCAGTGGCAGGTCGATCAAGCATATTACGAATAGCTCGAGCAGGTTTATGGATTTATTTGGTTTTATTTTATGGTATTTGTGCTCCTAACCTCAGTGGCGGGTCGAGTATATTCATTATGGCTTGAGCAGGTTGATTGCGTTTTATTTGATTATGGTTCTGTCGAATTGATTTTTCGACTTCAAGGGCAGGTAGATAGGATTCATTACAGCATGAGCAGGTTGATGGTTTTTGCTTGGTTTGGTCTTGTCGATCAAATGCGTTACTAGATATGTTGAGCAGTGGAAGGTCAATCAAACTCTTTATGGATAGTTCGAGCAGTGTGGCAGATAGAGGAGGCTCATTTCGAGCAAACTCAGGGATTCATTACAGATAGATCGAGCAGACCTCGGTGGTAGGTCGACGGTATTCATTACTGTTCGAGCAGGTCCAGGATATTCATAACTGGACGAGCAGGTCTTGTCGAATTGATTTTTCGACCTCGGTGGCAGGTCGAGGGAGTTCATTCAGAGCAGTTCACGAAGTCAGGTCGTTCGGGTTTTGAGAGGACTTACATCAGGCTTAAATTTTAAAGTTTGAACTGAGGCGATAGGATGAGGTAACCAGAAAGGCCCATCATTAAGAAGAGAGAGCTCGAACAAGGTGATTGAAAAAGTAGAAGATTTAAGTTCAAATTTTCAAATTCAAGACTCTGGGAGATCGGACATATGGTTTTCGATTTCAGTCTCGGTTTTCGACTTCAGTTTTGGTGTTTGACTTCAGTTTTTGGTTTTGGCGGACATTCAGTTTTCGACCTCAATTATCGTTTGACTTTCGGCGTTCGACCTCAGAGGAAGGTCTCTCGTTTTCTGACCTCAGCGGTCTCTCGATTTTCGGTTTTCGACCTCAACGGTCTCTCGATTCTTGGTTCTTGGCTTTTGACCTCAACAGTCTCTCGATTCTTGGTTCTCAGCTTTTGACCTCAGCGGTCTCTCGATTCTCGATTTTCGATCTCAGTGGTAGGTCTTTCGGTGTTCGACCTCAGAGGCAGGTCTCTCGGTTTCTGACCTTAGTGGTCATTCAGTATTCATTTGGGGTCCCGATGCTTATTTGGAGGATTGGTAACTATTTGGTGGTCCAGGAATTATTCAAATGGTAACCTTAGTGGCAGGTTGGCGGAAACAATCCGAAGAGGAATTTTCACTCTTGGATCGAGTCATGCTTACTCGACCAGAGTGGGGGGACTAGATGATATATGATATTATCATGGACCGGGTTAATGGATAAAACGAACACATATTGGAAGATAAGCCCACGGTGTGGAGTAAGGCATATAACATAACGATATGGGCCAAGCCCAACTTGAGCCCAAAAGGTACACTCCCTCTATAAAAGGGGGCCAAGGTATCTCATTCTAGGATTCTCGACTCATTTCATTACTACACTTTCTCTCTCTCTTGATGGAGCACTAACTTAGGCATCGGAGGCCCGACGCCGGGGCAACCCCCAGCGTTGGGTTCTTGCAGGTACGGAGGTCGGTCGAGCTGAAGGAGCCCGGGTGAAATCTATTTCACTTCACACTTATTTAAATATATTAGTTATTTAAAGATCTTAGTTAAATATTGTAACACCCCACTTTGATTTTAAAGAAATTTCAGACTTTCTAAAAAATCAGTGTAAAATTTTCAAAATCATTTTCGAAAATTCAATGGGTGTTAAACAACATTTTTCATAACCCAAGTCTTATCTGGGCTCACGGGGATTCATTACCCGGTTTTCACAAACGGTTTTCATTAACCGATACATTTCACGAGACGTAATTCTCAACGTGAATATATAATTTACCATAATACCCAACAATCCGGGTTCCACAAATTTCCGAAAATCAAGCAAGTCATAAGTTCTGAAAAATAGCATAATCAAGTCTCAACATAAAGGTTCATAATGCCTTATTTATTCATACGGAAGCGGTAAATAAAAATGACCGACCCACTCGCCTCTTCTCGTCATCCAGCTCTTGCTTAACCTGCATCGGTAAAGAGCAGATGGGGATGAGCACTAGATGAAAAGCGTGCTCACCACTATGCATATAAATAATACATGTTAATATGGTATGGTCGCAGTATGAATATAAATCAATCATCATCATGTCTCATCTCCTAATCACAACAATAACTCACTCATGTGCACATCTATCATTAGCCGCGGAAAGGGGATGCATAAACCCTAACGACGGGAGTGCGTGCCACTGTAACGGACACGGCCTTTCATTAGGTCTTAAGGAGACTTGCCTCGCAAGGGCAACCGTACCGTAACTCGACGGGGACAACCGTACCGACGGCCGTAGCAGCTCGCATCAGTAGGCCACATGGTTCAAATTCATACATAGGTCATACCAACCAAACACTTAAAACACACGTATGGCATAGATAATTTTAGGGTAAAATACTTTTTCCTATCCGAACTATCACAGTTTTGGCGCATCACCATATAAACTATTTTTTTTTACAAACCACCATCTGAACTATATCGGTTTGTCAATGTGCCCCCTAAACCAGATATAAAAGTAGTTTTGACTTAAAAAGTTGTTTGGTCAACATATGTGTCCCCTAAATACTTTTACAAACCACCATATGAACTATCACGACTTTGTCAATGTGCCCCCTAAACCACTTTTATATCCGGTTTAGGGAGCATATTGACAAACCCGTATAGTTCATATGGTGGTTTGTAAAAAAAAAAATAGTTTATATGGTCATGCGCCAAAACTGTGATAGTTCGGATGGGAAAAAGTATTTTACCCATAATTTTATAAGTAAACCCACCTGGATGATAACAAGCGAAAGCACAACAATAATGGGTAAGCGGTGAGCTCGGCTCGTCAAGCACCTACATTTATTAAAATAGTCCTATAAATGACTATTCAACACATGACTAACTAATCATAATAATCACTTAGTCCAATTATGCTCACATAAGCATTTAATCAAGGAAATATCATTTTCGAAAATTTAGTACCACATACGTTTTGAAAATTTAACCCGGGCAGCGTTTTTAAAATCAACATAACTTTCAGTACATAACTCGGATGAATATGATTCAAGTGGCACTGTAATCCTAAGGTATGCATATACAATTCTTATGAAGATATTAAAAGTAAATAAGGTCGTTTACTAGGAAATAAATTATCAAACATTCAAAACTGAGTAGCAGTCAAAAGTCGAGAACTTGTAACCGACCAGACTTCAGTATTTACTAGCTAACTGGAGTTACATACACGTTTTTAATGAGATTCAAAAACCATGTGATAGCTAACTCAAATTTCTACAACTCTACTGAAGACCACATTTGCAAATAATCACGTTATAGGCCTCATTTCAGGACATACATTTTGAGTATTTACCCAGCCACTGCATCAAAATTCTGGACATAAACCCAACTTAGAAAAATTATATAAAATCAACTAAAACTCTAAATTGCATGATTTAAACTTCTTTTGAAATCTAAACATTAGACCTATAAGTTTTATGAAGATCAAAAATTAATTTAAGTACATTAAGATGCCATAAACAGGACAAACATTTATTAGTACATGCTGCCGGGTTTTCAAAAACTGCTTGCTCACTCGTTTTATAAAAATCATAACTCACTCGATATATCTTGGATTATCAAAATTTCAAAACTCACATAACCACAACCGAAAGATCTACATATCATATGCAGAGCAAAACTTCATAAAACGAGTAATTCATGCTCTTATCAACAACACAACAGAGGTAGTAAAAATCGAAATATAAGTCTTCTACTACATGGTCTCCTTTCAATATCGATATATCCTCATATAAAATGAAACTTAGTCATAATTTAACACACATAATAACAAATTAACTCCCCTACATAATACTAAAAAGGATTTAGCATACTAACCTCTTCAAGCCTTCAAGAAAAACAAGATGAAACTAGGTTGAAGTTCTTCTCGGCAAAGACTCTAAGTTGCTCTTGAACTTGATATAACTTCTAAGAGTTTAGAGAGGACTTTGGGGTGATTATGAACGAAAATTATAAGGATTAATGTGACTTTATTCAGCTGAGTTGTGGCCTTAAGTAAAGGCTTCACATGGGTGTTGACTCTTTGGCTAAAAGGGACAAATAATGAAGAAATCTTAGGTGTATTTGCAAGGAAATTTCTTCAAACTCTTAGGTGTGTGAATCTTGAGCACATGGACGAGTTATTGGGTTGGTAATGCTTAAGATACTCTGATTTTTATCATCAAGGAACATGGGGACAAGAATCTTACACCTCTCATGCAAAAACAAGACTAGCACATGCAATATAACAACCTATCACATTATTACTAAATGCCAAGATGGTTGACTCCCTTTCACCTTCACATAGACTAAAATAGCTCATATGACTTTTAATCCACCTGATTTCATTCTCATGGTCTTAGATTTGAGATAAAGGAACCATGGTTTGAACCATTGGTTAGAGAAAGGTGAATGGCTCGGTTCTTATCAGCCCCGGCAATAAGTTACGCAAAGTGAACCTACAAGAGCTTTGACTATTGATAATGCTTCCAAGACTTACTTACTTAATCTTAGAAAATACTTAATAAGCCCTTATTAACATGCATGAAACGAGGCTAAAAACGATCTAAAACGAACAACAATTCGACTTACGCGAGTAAACCGAAATTCAAACGGCGATCCATAAAATAAAATCGAACAAGTTATATAATTATGTTATCCACATAATGATAGCATATATAATCATATAATTAAAGCATATAAATAATAAAATAAAGCCATTAATTAAAATAAACTCGAAAAAATCTAATATTCAAACGGGACGCTACAATCTAACCACCTTACAAAGAATTCCGTCCTCGGAATTCGAAAACAAAATAACTAGAAGTAAAGAAAGTACAAAAAAGAGATATCAAATGTGAGGTTCGGGTACTCCCTCCGAATCTCGGTCTCCCCCTGCCAATTAGTCTCGCCCTCAACTTGACTACACTCACTGGACGCCGACGAGTACTCCTCCCAGTCTTTCCCTGATGGACCTTCGGGCCCAACAGGTCACCGGTACCTCCATACAGGTA
>CACSLK010034598.1:28963797-28987256 GCA_902706635.1 Striga hermonthica
TAATCCACCTGATTTCATTCTCATGGTCTTAGATTTGAGATAAAGGAATCATGGTTCGAACCATTGGTTAGAGAAAGGTGAATGGCTCGGTTCTTATCAGCCCCGGCAATAAGTTACGCAAAGTGAACCTACAAGAGCTTTGACTATTGATAATGCTTCCAAGACTTACTTACTTAAGCTTAGAAAATACTTAATAAGCCCTTATTAACATGCATGAAACGAGGCTAAAAACGAATTAAAACAAACAACAATTCGACTTACGCGAGTAAACCGAAATTCAAACGGCGATTCATGAAATAAAATCGAACAAGTTATATAATTATGTTATCCACATAATGATAGCATATATAATCATATAATTAAAGCATATAAATAATAAAATAAAGCCATTAATTAAAATAAAGTCGGAAAAATCTAATATTCAAACGGGACGCTACAAATATCTTAAGAATTTAAAGTTTTTCATTGTTTAAAATAAATTCTAAATAATCTATAATCTTCATTTTATTTAAATATGTATTTTTATTTATATTAAAAATAGTTTAAAATGTAAAAAAATATATTTAAAAAAATCATACCGGTACTACCAGTCCGACAGACTGGTGTTGACAGGTTTTCTAGCAAATATTTTATTCAACCGAACCAAACTAGTAGATAAACCAGTTCTCAGTCAATCTGATCGTACTGTTCGATCCGGTCCTATTTTGAAAACAATGAGTAAATCATGATTAATGTTCTTTATATATTTAATTTATAATACAATCGTAATATTGTTCCTCGCGCATCGCACGGACATGTACTACAATTGTTATATATTTATATAAATATATATATATATATATATACTATCGTTATATATTTGTATATTTAATTATCCCCTCCCCTATATATAATTCTCGAATGCGGTGAGCCTACGTGGCTGCTTTTGGTGCTTTGATATCCTACTTGGCGAAAAATCATGCTTCGTAACTAGGTTTGGACAAATAATATTGGTATATTAATAATTTATAATATAGGTTCGGACATTCCTTAAATATTATTTAGCTAACTTAGGTGCTTTAATATCACTTGTACTAATATAACCCTTTAATTCTTTGTAATTTTACATAGTGAGGCACTAAGTGATTAATATATCCCTGACTTTTGATTTGCCTCCTTAAATAAGCTATTAAATTGTAAACGTATTTTAAAAGTTGATAACCTTTGTATTTCTTATCGGTTTTACATATATAATATATCAAATTAATCATATTTAGACGTTTTTCGATTTGACATCCATATTTTATATATGAAATAAATAGATTATATTTATCATTATAATTATAAAAAAATAATAATATTTATAAAAATTCATTAGAAAAATAAAATTATTTCCCAATTGATATATTTATGTTTAATGTAGTTATATGTTGTAAATTAAAAAAAATATTATAATATAACACATGTAAGTCACACAATTAAAAAATGTCATACTAAATATATAATATATATATATATAAGGTATTTAAATTTTCAACTACCTTTTCTCATTAATTTTACATTTTAAGAAAAAAATTAGCAAGCACCCATGTAATACACGGGCGTTGTACTAGTGTATATATATATATATATATATATATATATATATATATATATATATATAGAGAGAGAGAGAGAGAGAGAGATTATAACTATTTACCAAAGTAGTAAAAAAAAATTTAGGGCAAAATTAAATGCATGCTAACTCGGATTTTTTTTAAATAAATTTTGTATTTTCTTTTAACATCAAAATCGGGCATCATTTAATGTTCCCATCAAAGTTAGGTATTGTTCAATTCATATTCAAATATTGCGGCTGTGAATATTTTTTAAAAGTTTTGGACCGATTTTTCCAATCATTTTGGACGGATTTATCAACCATTCCTTACATTAAATATTTTGTTCAACTAAAAATTTCAATGAATCGACTTAAAAATCTGGTGTATATCAAATTGTATGCATTTTAAAATTCCAAAAAAAAATTTAGATATAAATATTTCGAAAAAATTATACCGATTTTTTCCATCATTTTGGACGGATTTTCCAACGACTATTCCTTCAATTAAGGATTTTGTTCACATAAACATTCAAATATCTACTTCAAGATATAGTATATATCAAATTATATACATTTCAAATTTTAAAAACACCAATGCACACGTGTTTTAGACATGGGCGGAGGCCCCACCTGAAATTTTTATATTTATTACATATATTTTTAGTAAATAAGTATAAATTAAGTTGTTTTACTAAAATGGTTTATAAATCTTGTTTATTAAGTAGGTTTTTCTTTTCTCTTTTCATATTAAAATTTTCTTAATTACAATGTCTTATTTATTCATTGTATCTTTAAAAAAATTGTTAGATTAGAAAATTATTGCCAAGAAAACATCTTGTCTAACAAGAAATCATCTCCCCTACCATAGATCTAAGCAAAATGCAGAGTATGAAGAATAATGTTGTAATACCCCGTTTTATCGTGGATTAATTGGGAATAAATATTGATTATTGTTGTTATTAATTGGCCTTATTATTATTATTATTATTATTATTATTATTATTATTAATATTATTATTATTATTATTATTATTTACTTAAATGTCATTAAATGCCTAATTGTTTAAAATTATTTAATTGATTGATATTATTATTATTATTATTATTTATATTTATATAATTGTCTAATGTGCCTAAATGATTAAATGTGTTTATTTATATTAAATGTCTAATTTTCTTATGATTTTATGTTATTAATATGTATTATTAATATCTATATATTTATGTGTATTATATAATAATAAAATTTGTTTAATTGAGTATTAGTAATAACATTAAAATGTGTTATATATATATATATATATATATATATATATATATTTATATATATACAGATATAATTATCCCGGTTTTATTTTTAATTATCGAATGTTCGAACCAAGCCCGAGTCTCGTCTATTTGATTATGAACCAAGGGAGAATCGATCGAGCCATAGTCGCGCCCGAACCCCGTTAAGGTCCGTAGACTACGCCTAACCAGCCCGGTTCTCTCTCATGTTGCTTGTTGGCTAAGCTAGGGGTCTTCATAACCCTAATGTTATTTAAGGGATGATTTATTCCCTTAAGCTCGATCAAACCCCGCAGCAGATCATTGTGCAGCTTTTATCTACTCTTTCATTTTTTTCTTTTTCTTCTCTTGCAAGAAGATCCCGCAGCTCCATTATCGTGCCTCACCCTCAAAAATCACTCATCACCATCTTTCCAGTCCATCACCCCGTCGAGAAATTGCAGCAGGTCCGCTGCGGCGCCATCATCGCCCACCGTCGGGTCCCGTCGAGTGTCGTCCGAGTGCCAAACGTAGCCGTCAAGTCCCGTCGAGCCCCGTCGGCGCACTCGTGAAGTCCGTTCATTCTCGTTTCGATACCCTTCGTTCGAGTTTTTCTCGAGAACGGTAACCGGGCTGATAATCTCCCTATTTTATTTTGATGAATTGTGATATATTTTGTGTGCTTAAGTGCTGAAATTGATGAATTTGTATATACATATGTGATTATTGATGGGAATTAGTAGATGGAAATGTATGAAACGGATTGTGTATGGTAAAGACTGCATTTCAATGTGCCAAATATATTGCTAGTTAATGCACTTTCGGTATTTTGATTTAAGCATCTTGAAGCAAATGTGTTGGCCATAAATAAATAACAGACAGTATGCAGACTCATTTGCTTTTATACTCGAGCTCTGATATCATTCTAGAGTACGGTAAGTTGTCATCATTTTAACTACCTAAGCATTCTACTGGGAGTGTGTTATAAGTATAAACGACGGGGTTATAGCTTATTTATAGAGAAAATATAGCCATCTTGCATTCAAACAAGTCTTTTTTTTTTTTTTTGGAATAAGCTGCGAGCTTGCTAAAAGATTTTCAGAAAAGCCATCCAGCTTTTGATTACTTCAGTTGATAACTCATCAACTATGATTACTAAATATTTATATCTATTAGCTTATTTGTCATTAACTATCAGCTTGTTCTCAGCTTAATCAACCAAACACGCCCTTGGTTTATGGTTTCTGATAAAAACTCTGATTAGAGCAGCTACATCTGAGATTTGATCAATCTGATAAATATGTTTTGCTCTCTATTTTGTTAGTACAAGGAGGAGTGTCAAGCAGGCTGACTCCTTAAACAGTTCTTTGACCATGTGTATAATTTTATGGGTTGTTTACAACAACTTTAATTGGTCCCACTACAATTGGTCACAATTGTTATGCTGTGTAGAAGTTTATTCTTAATTGAATGCTTGCTTGTTTCATTATATCTAAAATTTCTTTATGTGCTTGAAAATAGAAACACACAAGCATGAATTTCATGTTTTCCAACTTGTCATTTTTCTTATTAATTTATGAATTGAGTATATTAATTTGGTTATGTGATATCTTTGGATTATATGAGATGTTTTGAGTATAGTAGTCAACTCCAAGTACTTAACTTTGTTAAGGAATCCGCAAGTCACTTAGTCGATACGGTTTCGGTTAAGTAGGTGGTACTTGGTGTGTTGTTTTGTGTTGTATAGTCTGTTGATAGGACTATCGTAATTATTGTAGGTTCATTGAGCTGAACTTTTGCAATAATCCCTTCAACTGCTTGTGTTTAGCTACATCTCAGTATCCAGGTGGGTTTATTTATAAAATTGCTATGCTTTAATTAACTGCTTTTGTTGTGGTATGATCAAAGTGTGAGTATGGACCATGTAGCCTTCCATGTGAGCTGTACCGGCCGTTGAACGGTTATCCCCGTAGCTATAGAACGTACCTTCGGGTAGTCTCCTTTATTTATGTATGGCAGTCAGGGCGTAAGTCTTGGCTGGTGATCCTCGTATGTAAGGCCAAGGCGTGAGCTTTGGCATTCGGGGTGGATTACTCCTGCTGGCTGGGCATCGATTGTAAGACCCGAGGGGCATTTCGATACGTGTATCAGTTCAGTGGTCTATTGGTATAGGTGTGCACATGAGGGCTGACTCTGGGATAAGAGATGGGATATTAATTGTTTTATGTTCATACTGCGACCATACCTTTACTGTTTATGATTACTGAATATTGATTACTGCATAGTGGTGAGCACCTCGATTTTTCAATTGTGCTCATCCCCACCTTCTTTTCACGGATGCAGGTTAGTACTCGCTGGCACGACAAGAGGAGGCGAGTGGTGGTCATGTTACTGAATTTATTTCCGCTGCTTTGAACTGCCTAGTATTGTTTATGCATTCTGATTAATGTTGATTTCCGGATTATGGATAGGGAGTGTACTCCCCAATATTTATGAATTTGAGAAAACCCAGTTTTGGGAGATTGATGTTATTAATGAACCCGGTTTGGGTGTTGACCTGATTTTTTTGGAACCCGTTTTGGGAGTTGCATTTATGATGTCATTGAAAATGGTTTTTCAAATAGTAGCGCCGCCAAAGTGTTATGAAGTAAATTTTGAAAAATTTATTCTGAATTTAATCTAATAAAAGTGGGGCGTTACAAATATTTTAGCCGCCACACATAAAATTCACGGACACAATTCTTTTCAATGATGTTTACATGAGCTGGGAATAAAACTATATACACATATCAAGGGAAGACAAACTAGACAAGTGTCCACATTATAAAAATGATTCTACGGTTCCAACAGCTCCAAACTAAGAGTGTGGCCAGTTTTTGCAGCTTTAGGAAAAGCAGTTTTGTCTTCATTGCATGTCCATGCTGGCTCGGCATTTTGCATGAGTTGGAGGTTGCTTTTCTTTTACCAAGTCTTGTTCTGCATCTCCTTAATATTGCTAACACTCCCCCTCAATCCGATCGAGCCTTTACTTATGATTCCTAACTTATCCTTGAGACGAGAGAAGGATTGCAATGAAAGCGGCTTGGTAAAAATGTCACTCACCTGTTCAGCTGATGGAATGTGACAAACTAAGAGACTCCCCTTCTGCACTTTTTCTCTAACAAAATGGTAATCAAGCTCCACATGCTTGGTCCTTCCATGCCTAACTGCATTAGATGCCAGGAACACTGCTCTTTGGTTGTCTACCCAAATTACTGGAGTTTTTAATATCTCAACTCAAAGTTCTATCAACAGAGATTGAATCCAGGTTAGTTCTGGGGCAGCATGAGACAAACTTCTATATTCGGCCTCAGTGCTTGATCTAGAAACTGAAGTTTGCTTTATAGAACACCATGATACCAAACATTCTCCAAGGAAAATCAGTACCCTGTTGTAGATCATCTATCATCTAAGTCTGCCCCCCAATCAAAATCTGAGAAGACCTTAAAGTCAAGGTGAGCTGATTTTTTGAGGTGTAACCCATGGTCTGCAGTGCCTCCTAGGTATCTCAAAATTCAGTTGACAGCTTTCTAGTGAGCATCTAAAGGATTGGACATGTATTGGCTTACCTTATTTACAACAAATCTCACTTCAGCTCTTGTTAAGGTAATGTACTGCAAAGCCCCTACCACACTTCTATATAAGGTGTGGTCTACTGTTGGCTCACCATCCTCCTTTGACAATTGCAGTGAAGACACCATAGGTGTAGGGACTCCTCTAGCTTCTTCCATGTTAACTCTTTTTAACAAATCAACCACATATTTTCCTTGATTAAGATGAAGTCCATCTGTACTCTTGTTTATCTGAATCCTAAAAAAATGTTCAACTTCTCCAAGATCTTTGACTGCAAAATTCTTTCCAAAGCACTTGACAAAGCTATTTATTTCATCCTCATGAGTTCCAGTTATTAGGATATCATCCACATATATGAGAACAAAAAAAAAGCTCCCCCTCTCTTTCTTAAAGAAGAGAGAACTATCTGCCTTTGAGTCTTTGAATCCCATGAGTTCAAGGGCTTCTTGAACATGGCTAAACCATGCTCTTGAGGCCTGCTTAAGCCCATATAGAGCCTTAGACAGTTTGCAAACAAGATTCTCACTTCCGTATTTCTCAAAACATGGGGGTTGCTTTATGAAGATTGCCTCACTTTAGTCACCATTGAGAAAAGCATTACTCACATCTAGTTGTCTTATCCTCCAATCACGAGATACTACTAAGGCCAAGATGATTTTTATAGTGTTTTGCTTCACAACTGGGCTAAAGGTCTCTGTGAAGTCAAAGCCTGGCCTTTTAGAATATCCCTGTGCTACAAGCCTTGCTTTATACTTGGAAATGCTTCCATCTGAATTTCTCTTAATTTTGAACACCGATTTGCACCCTACTATGCTTCTGCCTTCTGGGAGTTTTACTAAGCTCCAAGTGTTGTTTTTGTGTAGGGCACAGAGCTCCTCTTCCATTGCCATCTTCGAATGCTTGGCTGAGAGAGCTTCATTCAATGAGACAGGATCAAATTCATGGCACTCTGTGAGATAGACTTTGGGTTTGTATATCCCTACTCTAGCTCTTGTGATCATAGGGTGTTTTCTTCTTGATTCTTCTCTCTCTTGCTGGTTATTTGGCTCAGACATTATAGGTAGCTCAACAAAGAGTGGTATACCTGGATGACTTATGCTTTCTGAGCTGGAACTTCCTCTAGAAGATGAGTTGCTTCTTTAAGCCTGCATTCTTGTGTTACTGGTTGGATTTTGATCTTCATAGTGGAAGGTGTTCTCCTTTCTGGAATTCTTATTCATTTGAACATCCCTCTCAATGATTGGGATTCCTAGAAAGCTGTGCACTTTCTGAAGGCTGGCTTCTGTATTGGCAGTAGCTTCCTTTTCAGCATAAGGGAACCTCTTTTCATCAAATACAGCATCTCTTGTGATGATCACTTTTCTATATGGGAGAAGCACCTTGTGGCCTTTATACTAATTGCTATATCCCAAGAAAACTCCATCATATGACCTGTAGTCCATCTTGTGTTTGCTATAGGGTCTAAGGTGTGGATAACATAGACATCTAAACACCTTAAGCCTCCTGTAGTCTGGTTTTTTATTACAAAAAACCTCAAGAGGTATTTTGAAGTTTAATGGCCTACTGGGAATCATGTTGAGAAGATAGTTTGTTGTAATAAAAGCATCTCCCCAATAACACAAGGGCAAATGAGACTGAGCTAGGAGATATAGCCCCATGTTGACTATATCTCTATGCCTCCTCTCAGCCAAACCACTCTGCTAAGGTGTGTAGGCACAAGAGATTCTGTGCATGATGTCATTTTCCTAAACAATTTAGATAGGGTCTGGTACTCTCCTCCTCCATCACTCTGAAAGGCTTTAATTTTTGTGCAAAATTGATTTTCAACAAAGGCTTTAAAACTTAAGAAGGCACTGTGAACATCTTCTTTTTCCTTTAACAAATAAATCCAAGTAAATCTTGAATAATTATCTTTAAAACTAACATAGTAAGCATAACCATTCAAAGCTTTCACATGGCAAGGCCCCCACACATTACTGTGTGATATAGAATATTATACCCACAAGGCTAAACCGGTCTGCTGAACCGGTCGAAGAGGCCATGCCGTGAAGAAACCGAGCCGGGTCGCGGAAAAGTCGACCAGTCAAGCAGTCGACCAGTCCATCGTCCGACCAGGAAAGCGATCGAGCAGTCAAACGGACTTAAACACTTCATAAACGTAATGCTTCATAGATCGACCTAGTCACAGGCGCGTAAAAGAGCCTCTAACGGAATTTCAAAAGAATATCCACTCCATGTGCAGCAGGACATGTGTCGAGAACCTATTGGTTGATAGTGAAAACCACCTCTGATAGCTCCCAACATCCCGCGCCACCTCTGACATGCGCGCGGTGTGTCAGAGTACGGACGGGCAACTTGGGCAGCCAGCTCATCAAATCCGGGCAGCCTTAGGTCAGGTATTTCACTCTTATATAAAAGGGGTGAGTCTTTCTTCCTTAACACGATTTTTCCATTACTCAATTCCAGTATACTCATACACATACTGACTTAGGAATTGGAGACTCTTCATCGGACCCAACCCCCCGGTGTGAGAGTTATTTGCAGGCTTCCGGCATTCTACCGGCCAGGAAAAGAATCAATCTACCCCAAACAGGACCAGGACGCTCACACTTGCATTATTGGCGTCGTCTGTGGGACTTTCGTTTGAGAAGTTGTGTTTGAAGCTCAGCTATGGCGGACGGAATTTCCAAAAACTTGCAGTCGACGTTCGACGACGCTTGGACGACGACCAGGCCGATTGGGCAAGGCCCTCCTCCGGGTTTTTCTGGCCCTTCGCAGACGTCGATCACTCCTACACCCGTCCTTCATGGTGTGGGAGCGTCGATGGCAATCCCCAGAGGAGATGCCAGTTTTAGTCGTGCCCAGGAGGCTCGCGCAGCAGCTGCGGCGGCGGTACCCAGTGGTGGCGCAACCAGGAGTAGCGGTGGCACAAGGAGGAGCGCCCCCACAAGCAGTTGTACAAGCTCCCGATCAACAGGTGGTGACGATGACCAGGGAGAAAATGCAGAGGATAGCGGCGGCCGCGGCGGTGCAGGCGGTGCAGCAAGTCATAAGCCACACATCTCACGCTACAACTGCGCCGGCCACGGTGGCAGAAAGTCAAGATGAGGATGTGTCTAGCTATGGAGACGGGGGAGGTGGAAGAGATCCTGCGATGGAGAGGATGGCAGAGCAGTTGCGCCAGTTACAGGACAAGGTTGAGGGGAGGCTGGAGAGGAGAACTCGAGGACATCCTTTCTCGAGGGACATTCTCACGGCCCCTTTGCCGAATAATTTCAAGGAGACTAATTTGGTGTATGACGGGTCATCTGACCCATCGAGACATGTGAGGACCTTTGACAATATGGTTGTGTTACATGGATACTCTGATTCTGTATGTTGCAGGGCATTCTTATCGACCTTGCGCGGAGGAGCACTTGATTGGTTTCACCAGTTACCCCCTGGATCGATCGTGGACTTTGAGGATTTCGCCAGCAAACTTACCAATCAATATTCGAGCGCGGTGGCACAGGAGAAGACATATCTGACCTGATGGCGATGAGGCAGGGGGAGAAGGATTCGTTGAGGAAGTATGTTGCTCGATATAACCAGACGTGCTTGGAGGTTCACTCGGCGTCGGATGAGGTGAAGGCAGGAGGATTGATAAGGAGTCTTCGAGCAGGGCCTTGCTGAACCTCCCTGGCAAAGACCCCTGCTCGATCATATGAGGATGTTTTGAAGCGATGCAGTAAGTATATTAATCTAGAGGAGATCGAGGTGGAGTTTACGAAATTGGAGGGGGCAGATCGACCAGAGCCAAAGAAGGAAAAGAGCCCACAATGGGGGAGGTCGTCGTGGAGGAGTTCGCCCAAAAGGAGTGGGCCGAAAAGAACATCCCCCAGGAGGGAGGGTCGAGATTCGAAATGGGAGAAAAGGGATGAAAGGTGGCAGGGGAGGCCTTTGTCTTTTGAAAGACAGAGGTACCATAATTTTACACCTCTGAGAAAAGATTTGACAGAAGTGCTCGAGGCGATGGAGCAGAAGATGTCGAGCGAGGATGTGACGTGGCCGAAGATGAGGTTTACAGGCTCGATTCGACCCAGATCAGATATTTACTGCCGTTTTCATCGAGATTACGGCAATACCACAGAGAATTGTAGGCATTTGAAGGACGAGATTGAGAGGTTGATTCGAGTGGGGCATTTGAAAGAGTTTGTGTATCATGATAGGGCGAAGGGAAAAGGAAGGAGGATATGTCGGGAGGATTCGGAGGAAAGAAGTGATAGAGATGAGGAGGGAGATGATAGAGATGGTCGAGATGGTAGATGGAAGAAGTCGAGGAGAGATGGAGATAAGGGAGGACACGGAGGCAAAGCCCCTATGAAGAGAGGGGCGATTTATATGATTTCAGGAAGGCCGACGGATGGTGACTCGAACAACGCCAGGAAGGAGCATGCTAGAGCAGTAACTAGAAAGAGGGAGGAGGTAGGAATCACGGCTCATATGCCGGTGATAAGTTTTAAGGCGGAGGATGCTGAAGAAGTGGTGTTGCCACACAACGATGCATTGGTGATTACCACGGAGGTTGCGGGTTTTGATGTGAAGAGGGTGTTTATTGATTTCGGGAGTTCGGTAGATGTGATGTTTTAAGATTGTTATTCGCAGATCAACAAGGAGCTGAATATGGAGTTGAAGCCGGTGGCCACAGCTCTCTATGGCTTTAATGGAGGAGAAATGATGCCGATGGGTGAGGTGAGTTTGCCAGTGGCGCTGGGATCAGGAGTGGCGAGGAAAGTACGGATGGTAAGGTTTGTGGTGGTAGGAGCTGAGTCATCTTACAATATTATTATGGGGAGGACGAGCTTAAATGCATTCCAGGCGGTCGTATCAACGTACCACATGACGATAAAATATCTTGTGGGCGAAAACGTTGGTGAGATCGCAGGGGATCAACTTACCTCAAGGAGTTGCTATCAGACGACGGTGAGTAATAATAAACAGTTGGCGAGGAGGCAGACCAAACCAAAGGAAGAGGAGATTAGTCAAACCAAAGGAAGAGGAGATTAGTCGACCAGGCGGGTCGAGATCGAAGGAGGATAAGTTGAGGCTAGAGAAGAGCAAGGAGAAAGTAGACATCCAGCCAGGAGGGGAAGTAGAGGAGATCCAGATGATCGAGGGATGTGAGGAGAGGAAGTTTAGAATCGGGAAGGACTTGGAGGAGCCCATCCGGTCGAAGTTGATCGGTCTGGTTAGGGAGTTTGCTGATATCTTCGCTTACACAGTGGAGGAATTGACAGGAATAAGTGCGGAGGTGATCGAGCATCGTCTGAACATTGACCTCAGTGTGAGGCCGGTGAAGCAAAAAAGAAGGCACCATGGGGCGGAGATTGATCGAATTATCGAGCAGGAAGTGGAGAAGCTGCTGTGGGCTGGGCACATCAAGGAGATTCAATTCCCAAAATGGTTATCAAACACAGTGATAGTGTTAAAGGCGGAGGGGAAATGGAGAATGTGCATTGACTTTCGCGATCTGAACAAAGCATGCCCGAAGGATTTGTACCCATTACCCAGAATCGACCAGCTGGTCGACTCAACTGCGGGGTGTGAGTTGCTGAGCTTAATGGATGCCTCCCAGGGGTATCACCAAATTCCCTTGGCGAGAGAAGATAGAAAGCGGGTGAGTTTCGTAACAAGTCGAGGAACCTATTGTTACGTGGTGATGCCGTTCGGCCTGAAAAACGTGGGCGCCACGTATCAAATGTTGGTCGACAAAATTTTCAACGAAAAGCTGGGGAGGAATATAGAAGTATATGTGGATGATATGCTGGTGAAAAGTAAGGAGGAGATGGATCATGTGAGGGACTTGAAAGAGACGTTCTTAACATTGAGGAAGTATGGGATGAAGTTGAATCCAGCCAAGTGCTCTTTCGGGGTAAAGTCAGAAAAATTCTTGGGTTATTTGGTGACCTAGAGAGGTATCGAGGTGAATTCGGAGAAGGTGCGAGCGGTGATGGAGATGAAGTCGCCGACGAATATTAAGGAGGTACAAATCTTGGCTGGTCAAATTGCGGGGTTGAGTCGTTTTATATCGAAGGTGGCAGAGAAGAGTGGCCCGTTCTTTAAAACATTGAAGAAAAGCGCGAAGTTCCAGTGGACAGAGGAGGCTCAAAGGGCATTTTAGGAGTTACAAGGAGTGTTGGCCAATCTTCCTATATTAGCCAAGCCGGTGCAAGGCGAGGATTTAGTGCTATACATTTCTATCGGGGAGAGGGCCGTGAGTTCAGTGTTGTTGCGAGAAGAAGGGGTAGCCCTGTTTCTTATCTACTACGTGAGCAGGGTGATGCAGGGAGCGGAGATGAGGTACTCGGAGATAGAGAAGTGTGCTCTGGCGGTAGTTGTAACTGCTCGAAAGCTGAGGTCTTATTTCTTGAATCATAAGGTGAAGGTGTGAACAAACATGCCGTTGGGAGAAACGCTTGGCCGACCATTGGTTTCTGGTCGATTGGTGAAATGGGCGGTCGAGTTGAGTGAATACTCGTTGTTGTATGAGTCAAGGAGGGCTATAAAAGCGCAAGTGTTGGCTGATTTTATTCAGCAAGGCACTAGAGTCGAGGGGGAGTCTGGAGGAGTATGGCAGTTGTTTGTAGATGGATCTGTGGCAAGAAGTGGGGCTGGATTGGGAATTGTCCTTGTCTCCTCTAAGGGCGATTACTTGGAGTTCGCGGCCAAAGTGGGCTTTAGATATCCAATAATGAAGCTGAGTATGAGGCGGTGATCAAAGGCTTGCGGTTGGCCATGGCGGGATGAGCCTGAAAGGTACAAGTACATTCTGACTCTCAATTGGTGGTGAGGCAGTTTCAGGAAGGGTTTGAAGTTAAGGAGGATCGGATGCAGAGGTATGTGGACTAAATGAAGAAGTTGAAAGAGGAGTTTGACTCATTCGAGCTAATACAGATCGCTCGAGGAGAGAATGGTCGAGCAGACTTGTTGTCAAAAATTGCTCAAAGCTTGGTGGATTGTAAAAGCAGAAGTATGACTATTGCATTTAGAGAGAAGTGTGGTCGAGGCGGAAGTGGTGGAGATTGAGGAAGTGGAGGATTAGAGGGCCCCGATCTTAGAGGAGTTGAAGGAGAGGGCGATAAAGGTAGTGAAGAGATTTTTTTAGCACGGAGGCATTCTTTATAAGCGGTCATACACTGGACCGCATTTATGCTGTGTGACTAAGGAGGAAGGTCGATATGTGTTGAGAGAAGTTGCCGAAGGATGCTGTAGTGACCACAGCAAGTTGGGGGCCTTGGTCGCAAAAATTCTGAGAGCGGGATACTTTTGGCCGACAATGAAGGAGGATGTGAAGGCGATGGTGAGGAATTGTTTACAATGCCAGAAGCATGGCCCGCTTATCCATCAACCGGCAGAGGCGATGACAACGATGAGTGCTCCTATACCATTTGCCCAGTGAGAAATCGAGCTGGTGGGGCCGATGCCGCAAGGAACTAGGCAGAGGAAATTCTTGATCGTGGCGGTAGACTATTTTACGAAGTGGGTGGAGGCTGAGCCCTTGGCAAAGATCACTGAGGAAAAAGTCATCAATTTTTTATATAACAATATTTACTGCAGGTTTGGCGTGCCCAAAGTGTTGATATCCGATAATGGAACTAAATTTAATGGTAAGTGGATTCGAGCATGGTGTGAGGATGTTAAGATTAAACAACACTTTGCCTCTGTCACTCATCCGCAAGTCAATGGCCAAGTCGAGGTGACCAACCGAATTATACTGAACGGGCTGAAAACAAGGCTGGAAAACGCCTCGGGGGCGTGGGTCGACGAGCTAACTTCAGTACTTTGGGCGTACTGCACAACCCCGAGGTCGACAACATGAGAAACTCCCTTCAGTTTAGTCTATGGGATGGAAGAACTGCTGCCGGTGGAGGTCGAGCTGTCATCACAAAGATCGAGCACATATAACCCGGAGCAAAATGTAGACCTGATGATGGCGGCCTTATACACCATTGAAGAGCTGCGCAAAAGAGCAGCGATCCGAGTAGAGGCGTACAAACAAAGGATGCGAGCAGCTCATGACAAGAAGGTGAAAGTTCGCAGACTCCAAGTGGGTGACTTGGTTTGGAAACACGTGGATGTACTCAAACACGTGGGAAAGCTGGAGACGAACTGGGAAGGACCATACTTGGTCGAGAGGGTGCATGCAGGAGGAGCATACTCCCTAAAGGATGCAGAAGGGCGATCACTTGCCAGGTCATGGAACATAGCTAATTTGAAAAAATATTATGTGTAAAATTTTTGCCTTTTTCAAGGAGGTTTTGGAAATTCGAACAAAGATGTAGCTCACAAACCCTATTCAGAAAATAATGAAATTTAGTTATTTTTCGGCATTACTTGCTTTATTGCACATCTTCTTATGCTTGGAATGCTGGAATGATTTTGGATGACATGATGTATGATCTGGTCTAGTTCGGAAGTGACTTGCTTTGAACATCCCTTGGGGTGGGAAGGTTGGTTGATTACTCACGCCCTAGGGCTGGGTGACCTCCTGGTTGGAACATTCCTCGCGGGTGGGCAAGTGTGAAGACCCAAACCCACCATGACTAAGGCCCTCAGGCTGGGTTGGAACATCCCTTGGGGTGGCAGGTTGGTCGATTACTCACGCCCCAGGGCTGGGTGACCTCATGTTTAGAACATTCCTCGCGGGTGGGCAAGTGTGAAGACCCAAACCCACCATGACTAAGGCCCTCGGGCTGGGTGGTCGCTTGTTTGGAACATCCCTTGGGGTGGGCAGGTTGGTCGATTACTCACGTCCACGGGCTGGGTTACCTTCTGTTTGGAACATTCCTCGCTGGTGGGCAAGTATGAAGACCCAAACCTACCATGACTAAGGCCCTCGGGTTGGGTGGTCGCTTGTTTGGAATATCCCTTTGGGTGGGTTGGTCGATTCCTAACGCCCCCGGGCTGGGTGCCCTCCTGTTTAACATTTCTCACGGGTGGTCAAGTGTGAAGACCCAAACCCACCATGACTAAGGCCCTCGGGCTGGGTGGTCGCTTGTGTGGAACATCCCTTGGGGTGGGCAGGTTGGTCGATTACTCATGCCCTCGGGCTGGGTGACCTCTTGTTTGGAACATTCCTCGCGGGTGGGCAAGTGTGAAGACCCCAACCCACCATGACTAAGGCTATCGGGCTGGGCGGTCGCTTGTTTAGAACATTCCTTGGGGTGGGAAGGTTGGTCGATTACTCACGCCCCCGGGCTGGGTGACCTCCTGTTTGGAACATTCCTCGTGGGTGGGCAAGTGTGAAGACCCAAACCCACCATGACTAAGGCCCTTGGACTGAGTGGTCGCTTGTTTGGAACATCCCTTGGGGTGGGTAGGTTGGTCGATTACTCACGCCCCCGGGCTGGGTGACCTCCTGTTTGGAACCTTCCTCGCGGGTGGGCAAGTGTGAAGACCCATTTGACCCACCATGACTAAGGCCTTCGGGCTGGGTGGTCGCTTATTTGGAACATCCCTTGGGGTGGGCAGGTTGGTCGATTACTCACGCCCCCGGGCTAGGTGACCTCCTGTTTGGAACATTCCTCGCGGGTGGGAAAGTGTGAAGACCCAAACCCACCATTACTAATGTTGTAAGTATTTTTACCTGAGTAGAATCAAGAGATTCGTTCCCCAGGTCGTATCACAAGGAAGGTTGGCCGGAATAAATTGCACTACTATTCAAACACAAGAAATAAGAAACAAAGTCCTAAACACTCTAATTCAAATTGATTTGGTTTGATTCTATCGACTATGAATAATAAGAACGAAGCTAGCTATTTCAAACTCGCAATTTAAAGTTCAAATTCAAATAGCGATAAAAAGACTAGGGTGTCGGGGACAATCGTTTCTGGTTCTAAAGCATTTAACGGGCATCAACTACTCGGCTAAAGAGCTCGAAAAACTAACTCATCTAGAGATTCATTCTCAATATCTCACGAAACAATTAAACGAAATGAACAATTATCGAATCTATTAGCACATAGACAATACGTTACCGAACAAGTCTATTCTTAACGAGCCTATATCGATCGATTTTTCCCCCTCTCGGTTCTAAATCAATTTACTAGATTAGGATGGTGATCAATCATTTAATCCTAGGATTAGCACAACTCGCAAAGACATAGCAATTAACATACACGTAAACGAAAACGAACCAGACAACTATCCCCTAACCCTAATTAACGAATCTAGCCACTCATTGCAATTATAACATAAGAATACATAGCAATCCAAGCACAAAACATCATAATGAAATTAGAAAGGATGCTTACGGTTGATAAGAAAAACCAATGTCAAAAACAAAGAGCAATCCAAATCCGAAAACGAAAACCAAAAACAAAATCTTGAGGTTTTTCACCTTCAAGATTCAATCCAATCCAAAGAGAAGAAAGAAGAGAGAAAAGATGTGTTTGTCTAGAGAGAGTTCAAAAATAACAAAATGCAGAATGAATTCTTCAGCCCTATCGTCGATATTCTTTTATTCCCCATTCAACATCGCATAAAAAAAAACTGTTCCGCATATTAAGCTTCAAGGTGCCGCGGCGCGAGGCTTGCCGCGGCGCGGCACATGCAGTGTTCACGGTGTGGTGGAAGAGTTTGCCGCGGTGCGACGCCTGGGGAAAGCTGAGCTGCAGTTCGGGACGCGGCACCCTCGCGGCGTGTTGATGATGTTTCACCGCGGCACGATGCCTGCCGCGGCGCGGTGCCAGAAAAAGAGCTTATGTCCGAGACGTGGGGCCATCGCGGTGCGAGAGTGATGTGTCGCCGCGGCGCGGTGTCTGTAAACTCGGTGGACTCGGGCTAATTCGTGTTGTGGGATGGGACTCAGCTGCTCGGGTTTCTTCGTTCTCTAAACACGTGCCGAATAATCTGAACCTGCAAACCACCGAAGACGAGAAGAACATACGAAAAGCAGGCAAAAGAACAGAAAATATCGAAAACGACAAAAAAACGACACACATGCGAAACGAACGACTGGTGGACCAAAAGAACTAAAAAGATACTAAAAACGGAGGTAAAAACTAACAAATAAGCAAAGAAAAAGATAACAAAAAATGGACAAACAACTTCCCAACACTAAGACATTTGTTCGTCCCGAAAAAAAAAATAAAAGAAAACAAGCAAACGAGCAAGTACCAACGGTTCGAGCAAGACAAATCTCAAACTAATCAATCAAGTCAAGAAGAATTCAAATGATCCCGAGTGCACACCTCAACTATTAACTCGGTTATTTCGAACGACAAAGACTCTCGAGTACGGAAATATATGATATGCCTCACTCAGTTTCTTACGCAAGTATAAAATAGGCTTGTTCGGTAACGTATTTTCTATGTGCTAATCGATTCGATAATTGTTCATTTACGTTTATTCTCTTGTTTCGTGAGATATTGAGAATGAATCTCTAGATGAGTTAGTTTTTCGAGCTCTTTAGCCGAGTAGTTGATGCCCGTTAAATGCTTTAGAACCGAAAACGATTGTCCCCGACACCCTAGTCTTTTTATCATTATTTGAATTTGAACTTTAAATTGCGAGTTTGAAATAGCTAGCTTCGTTCTTATTATTCGTAGTCGATAGAATCAAACCAAATCAATTTGAATTAGAGTATTTAGGACTTAATTTCTTATTTCTTGTGTTTGAATAGTAGTGCAATTTATTCCGGCCAACCTTCCTTGTGATACAACCCGGGGAACGAATCTCTTGATTCTACTCCGGTAAAAATACTTACAACAAATTGGCGCCGTTGCCGGGGAAAGTTGAGCTGCAGTTCGGGACGCGGCACCCTCGCGGCGTGTTGGTGAAGTTTCGCTGCGGCGCGATGCCTGCCGCGGCGCGGTGCCAGAAAAATAGCTTCTGTCCAAGACATGGGGCCATCGTGGTGCGAGAGTGATGTGTCGCCGCGGCGCGAGGCTCGCCGCGGCGCAATGTCTGGAAACTCGGTGGACTCGTGCTAATTCGTGTTGTGGGACGGGACGCAGCTGCTCGAGTTTCTTCGTTCTCTAAACACGTGCCGAATAATCTGAACCTGCACACCACCGAAGACGAGAAGAACATACGAAAAGCAGGCAAAAGAACAGAAAATATCGAAAACGACAAATAAACGACACACATGCGAAACGAACGACTGGTGAACCAAAAGAACTAAAAAGATACTAAAAACAGGGGTAAAAACTAACAAATAAGCAAAGAAAAAGATAACAAAAATGGAACAAACAACTCCCCCACACTAAGACCTTTGTTCGTCCCGAACAAAAAAATAAATAAAAGAAAACAAGCAAACGAGCAAGTACAACGGTTCAAGCAAGACAAATCTCAACCTAATCAATCAAGTCAAGAAGAATTCAAATGATCCCAAGTACACACCACAACTATTAACTCAATTATTTCGAACGACAAAGACTCTCGAGTACGGAAATATATCATATGCCTCACTCAGTTTCTTACGCAAGTATAAAATAGGCTTGTTCGGTAACGTATTGTCTATGTGCTAATCGATTCGATAATTGTTCATTTACATTTATTCTCTTGTTTCGTGAGATATTGAGAATGAATCTCTAGATGGGTTACTTTTTCGAGCTCTTTAGCCGAGTAGTTGATGCCCGTTAAATGCTTTAGAACCGGAAACGATTGTCCCCGACACCCTAGTCTTTTTATCATTATTTGAATTTGAACTTCAAATTGCGAGTTTGAAATAGCTAGATGCGTTCTTATTATTCGTAGTCGATAGAATCAAACCAAATCAATTTGAATTAGAGTGTTTAAGACTTTGTTTCTTATTTCTCGTGTTTGAATAGTAGTGCAATTTATTCCGGCCAACCTTCCTTGTGATACGACCCGGGGAACGAATCTCTTGATTCTACTCCGGTAAAAATACTTACAACAAATTGGCGCCGTTGCCGGGGAAAGCTGAGCTGCAGTTCGGGACGCGGCACCCTCGCGGCGTGTTGGTGAAGTTTCGTCGCGGCGCAGTGCCAGAAAAAAGAGTTTTTGTCCGAGACGTGGGGCCATCGCGGTGCGAGAGTGATGTGTCATCGCAGCGCGAGGCTCGCCGCGGCGCGGTGTCTGGAAACTCGGTGGACTCGGGCTAATTCGTGTTGTGGGACGGGATGCAGCTGCTCGGGTTTCTTCGTTCTCTAAACACGTGCCGAATAATCTGAACCTGCACACTACCGAAGATGAGAAGAACATACGAAAAGCAGGCAAAAGAACATAAAATATCGAAAACGACAAATAAACGACACACATGCGAAACGAACGACTGGTGGACAAAAAGAACTAAAAAGATACTAATAACGGGGGTAAAAACAAACAAATAAGCAAAAAAAAAAGATAACAAAATTGGGACAAACAACGAAGGCCCTCGGGTTGGGTGGTTGCTTGTTTGGGACATCCCTTGGGGTGGGCAGGTTGGTCGATTACTTACGTTCCCGGGGTGGGTGACCTCCTGTTTGAAACATTCCTCGCGGGTGGGAAAGTGTGAAGACCCAAACCCACCATGACTAAGGCCCTCGGGCTGGGTGGATGAGTACGAAGATGAGACGACCAACAACAAGCTCAGAGAGGCAGATACGCCGAAGATAAAATATCAAGTCCAGTAGACGAGCATGGCGACGCAGGCACGAAGGAGGAACCCGATAAAAATTTAAAACCCATCATGTTTAAAGCCCTGAGGCTGGATGGTCGCATGCTTCGACCACCTCTGAAGGTGGGCATGTGTTCAAAAATTTAAAACCCATCATGTTTTAAAAGGCGGAAAATGTGTTGATCCTATATGGAAGTTCATTTCAATTATCCCGTTGGAAAGTTATACAAGCATGTCAAATTAGATTACCACAAGCATTACCAAAGATAGAGACAAACTAAACAAAACATAGCCATTTCAAGAAGATTACAAAAGTTCATTAGAGTACAAGACTGAAATACAAAAGTTCATAAAATACAAATAGCGATTAAAAAAGTACAAAACTACTCAATGGAGGAGGAGCGGCAGTAGAGTCAGCATTGCTCGAGCTGGGGTTTGGATCGGGCGGATGGCTGGTCCCAGAGGTCGAATCGTAGGCCTCATTAAGTGGACGTTGTCGAATAGACTCAACTAATGCGACCAACATGGGATCTGGAGGAGTTACGCCATCAGGCAAAGCATATGTTTTCTTTAATACTTCTGATCGAGCAAGAGTTCTCTCGAGCAGCCCCAACCACCACTCATGATCGAGCGGTAAGTTGTGATCGCCCTGAAAGCTAGAAGGGACCTTAGGCAAGGCGTCCCAGATAGCCCCAGGATCGAGCTGCTCGAAGTCATCCTCGGCGATCTGGTCGCCGGCCTTCTGCAAGGAAAATTGGAAGCAGTCCACCCCAAAATCCTGCACCTCCTTCAAAAATTGTGGTGACCGCATAAAGTCGGGCACCACCTGCGCACGGTGCTTACGAAGGAAAAGCTGCCCAGTAGTAGTGGCCCACATCATCTGCCGAGCTCGAAGAACAGCAGCATCAGCGTAGCGTTTAAGTTGGTGCATGGGCAGCTCTTTTCTTGGCCAGAGTGGCCTCTAGCTCAGCTCGAGCAGCCTCTGCTTGAACTCGAGCAGCTCGCTCTTGCTCAAGCGCCATCTCTTTCTCCTTCAGATCAGCCTCTCTCTCCACCACTGCCACTTCCTTCACTGCAAGGGCAGCCTCCTTCTCCGCGAGAGCTTTGTCCTTTTTAGCGAGCTCTTCATCAAGGGACTTAATCTTGACTTCAAACTCGGCTTTCTGCTCCTCTTGCGCCTCACAGAGCTTAGCATTATTGTAACGCCCCGTATTTTATTAATAAAGGAAAATACTAGCTTTTAGTTTTTAAGCTAGCCTTTATTAATAAATATTTATGTTCATGTTCAAGTCCGAGTTTATCAGCTAGTCAGATTCCATGTTCGACTATTAGTCGATAAGTTGTTCGGTTTACTTATTTTAGTAACCGAATAAGTTTTCCAGATTTAATTCCGATTCGTTTAATTAATGAGTCCGGAATTAATTATTCAGTCAGCGACATTTTGTCAGTTTATCAGTATAAATTATGTTTTTAGTTCCGATATTATTCGTAATTAATTATTTTCAGTTATTTCAGTCGAAATTACCGGAAACTATTTTCGACGTACCGTTTACGTTCGAAATAATTTTGGTAATTAAGCATTATGTTTAATTGGATAATTAAACATAGTTAAGTGATTAATTTAAATTAATCACGAGATTAGTAATATATTGTTCGGATTCCCTCCAAGCCATACCATATTGCCGTGTATATCACCATTAAGTCATGGAGAATTTTTATTCCTAATAGCTATGCATATGCCGTGCGGTTTGTGGGGATGAAATGTAGTCAAGATGCCTTCTCCCTTGTCCTATGCGCCGTTCAAGTTCCTAGGCGAGAGTTTTGTCCTCAAGCTAAATGTCGTGCATTTTTGTAGTGGTGGGGAGATGTTCCTTGTTGTTTGTATTTTTGTGCATGTTAGTATTGTTTCTAGTGCATTTTGTATTCAAATTGCCGTGCATGTTAGTGGTGAATGTTCAAGCATCTTTCCTCATTTTTGGTGCATTTCACGTGACCTTAGCAAGGAGACAAGAAGAGCTTTGGCATCATCTTGCATGGTGTGACATGTGGCCTAAGCCCTTGGTGCATGTGTAGCTAGTGTCCTTAGTCTTGACCATGTAAGACCTCCTTTTCATTCGGCCTTTAGCATTTGAGAGGCTTTGGAGACATTACTCCATTTTCTCCTCTAAGTGCCGAGAGTTTAAGAGTTATAGTGAGTGCATTAGTGAGGTTGGAGTGTTATTCGCGAGCATGGCCGAGAGTACCGTCGCGCAAGCCATTCGCACGCACCGTAGCTTATCGCACGAGTACGCACGCACGCAAAGGGACGCGACCGAGAGCATGGGAGATCGAGTAGTTTGGCCTCTTGAGCTTAATAAGAGGTAAGTTCCCGACGGTTATTGACCGAGAGTATCATGTTTACTAAGATTAGATTTTAGATTGTCATGCATGCGTGTTATGTGTGTAGCCGTGCGAGAACCGTGCCGTTCATGTCATGTTTCAGTTTATGCTCCGAATCATGTTTTGATTATTTCGAATTCTCCGAACATTCCTCGCATACTTAGCTTTTATATGCAATACCATGTTTAGTTTAACTTTAGTGTTCGGATGAATATAGTCATTTTGATGGAGTTGGTCGAAGGGGTGTGGTCGCACACTTAGTGCGCACCACGGACCGCTCTCGCATGTCATTGCATGTTAAGTTAAACTTTCCGACCATCATGTATTTTCATGTTCAGTATAGTCATGTTTAAGTTCAGTATATTCGTATTGTCGAGAGATTATGTGATTCGGTCGTTAAAAGGCACGACGCTGTCGGCGGCGCACGGCGCGCCCGCCGCGACCATAGTTCAAGCCTTCGCGTGAATCTTCATGTTTTCAGCATATTTATGTTCGCATGTTCATGTCATGTTATATAAATTCAGTTCGGTCGGAGAATATTGCCGGACGGCCGGCAAGGGCCGGCCGTGGTCGCACTGCCGCACGCAGCGGCAGCAGCGCACCGGCCAGCATCAATGTGACAGGCAGCGCACGCCAGCGCAACTGCGAGCGTGGTGCCTGTGCACGGTAGCGTGCGAGTGACAACCAGCAACACGCCAATCCACCCCGCATGCGAGTCAGCGTACCCGCAACGCACAGCAGCGTGCGGTACGCGCCCAGCGGCAGTGATGAAGATCGTGTGTTTCGACTGCCGATAAGCCGCGAACCCGCGCCTTGAATCGCCGATAGTGTTTCTCAAGCCACAACCGCGCCTATTGAAACGATAAAATTGCTATAGTATTCTGGTGAAAAGACTAAAGCAAAGTTGGAAGAACAAAGTTCTAGACTTCTATTGATTTCTGGGATGATTAAAAATAACATGGGGGGTTTGTCCTTTATATAGGCACCAAATTATATCTAGTCCTAATCTACCTAGGGAATAATTAA
>CACSLK010034598.1:28992677-29028452 GCA_902706635.1 Striga hermonthica
CATCCCGACTGCCCGGTTCAGTGGACCGGCAGTCCGGTCCAGACCGGTTCAGACCGGCTGGACCAGTTCAGCCAGTTATTTTCAGTTTCAGTCCCAGTTTTCAGTTTCAGTGTTATTTTCAGTTAAATTTCCGGGTCAAGTCCAGTTCAGTTAATTATTATCAACTCAGTTTCATACTTAGCAGGTTTCAGTTATACCGAATAAGTCCGAGTATCATATCAGATTCGAAAAAGCATCTTAGCATAATCAAAAACATTAAATTATCAGTCTGAGCATAGTCAATAGTAATTGTTTATATTATTTTTCAGTTTGATCAGGCATCAGCACTACCTTTCAGTTTCAGTTTCAGCAAATTCAGGTGGGGACTCAGACTAAGTACTACATGGTTTATAATTACGTTACCATGGTCGAGGTATGTATAATCAGTATCCGCTCGAAATTGTCGCCGGTCCATTCTGAGTTCTAGTGGCCTAATCTAACCACTAGAGTGTGCACATGGTCCGGTATTAGTTTTTGCCGGGAGATTTCAGTTATCAGTTACGCGACTTATGTTGCGAGATTCAGTTATCAGGTACGTGACTTATGTCGCGAGATTCAGTTATCAGTTACGTGACTTATGTCGCGAGATCAGACCGGTTATCAGTTATCAGATATCAGTTTCAGATTCAGTTCAGTTGTATATGCTTAGTTCATGATATTGTTATTATTTACGATGTTGTACATTAGCATGAGTTTCTGCGGAGCACAGTGCCTTAGTGCTCACGCCCCACATCTTTCATGTTTTTCAGGTCGCAGGGTCGGAGACGAGGAGTGAGCGGGCGAGCTGTTCAGGACATTTATGATTAATGTATTTTATGTTAAACCACGCTAGACTTCCGCTAAAACTTTTCAGTACTTTTTATCAGACTTTGTTCCGATGTTTATCGGATAAGACATTATGACCGTTTTTATTTACCAGTTTAAAATTTTAACGGTTTTCAGAAAATCAAGTTTTCACGGTAGCATCCCGATCAGTTTTCGCAAAAATAAGTATTTTATTTAATTATTCAGAAAATTTGCGAAAAATCGCGCACTCTGATGTATTAAAAAATAGCGGGGTGTTACAATTATGCTGCACGAGGGTGGAATTCCTGTCGTTCATCGAACGACAGGAGCCCTCGAGCAGCTTGATGGACTTCCCAGAGCTGTCTCGAGCTTCCTTGTCCAAAGGTAAAAATTGGACCAAGCCCTGTAATAGCCAAGAACGCAACAATTTAATATATATATATGACAAGTCAAAATGACAGGAAAAGGCTAGAGCAAACACAGGACGAGCAATACCTGGGCAAGCCACTGTACGAATTGATCCCTAACCTCCGGCAGAGTGACGGTGGCGCCTTTGAGGTCGTCCTCGAGGAACGCGCCCTCGAGTCGGTCGACCACCTCATTCAATGGGGCCGACAGCAGCGAGGAGGACTTAGGAGCCAGAGGATCAGGGAGAAAGTGGCTAGTGCGCACGCGCTTCCAAACTATTTCCAGCTTGTCAGTGAGAGGATGTTTTCTGAGGGCCACATCATGCCCTGAGTTGTCTTGGCCGCTAGACACGACTATGGCCTTGGTCGAATCAGCAGCATCTGGGGTTTTGGATGGTTTGTCAAGAAAAGGTTTTTCTTGTGTATTGGTTTTGGAAGAGGAGGTGCGATGTTCGGAAGAAGACTGGTCTTTGGATTTAGTATGGGAGGCAGTGGTTTGGCTATTGGTTTTTTGGGAGGTAGATTGACTGTTACTGGACTTGGGAGGGGTCGAGCCTTTAGCTCCAGTCTTCTCGGGGCCGGTCGAAGATTTGGTCCCAATTTTTTCAGGGACATGGGAAGTTTTGGTGATGGCTTTTTCGGTAGATGGTCGAACAATGGTTTTGAATGGAAGGGGGGAGCTTGTCGTTCTTGTTGGCGTTGTTGTTGTTGTTGTCGTTTCTATTGTTTTTGTTGTTGTTGCTGTTGTTCGGGTTGTGACTGAGGAGGTTGTGGAGGTTGTTGTTGCGGCTCTGGGTGAGGAGAAGTGGTTGAACCCTCGACCTGGTGGGCCTGGTCGCCGGCTGATCCAAAGGTGGACCCAGGGCCAGTCTTCTTCTTCAGAGGAGTTCTCCTTAGAGGAATGTTAAAGCTAGGAAGCTCTGCAAGAAGATAACAAGAGGATTAAACTCGACATCAACAAGTCTTACTTAAACAAAAACAAAGGAACACATAAACACTCGAACTACCAATGGAGTATAAGAAATACTCGAACAAATTGATCGAAGATTACCGGGATCATTCTCAATCCGGATAAGATCGAGAATCTTGTCGGTGGGTGGAGGACAGACCTTGTGAGTGAGAAGGCCGCAGAAATAGAGAAGGCTCTCATCTTTGAGCAGTTTCTCCGACGCAACGGTTTTGGAATTCCAAGTATGGATCCGCTGGTCGAAGAGAGGGTTTGGAGGAGGAGTCGAGGCTCCTAAGAAACTTCCTTGACCAAAGGAATAGAGGGCCAAGGGAAGGGGACATCAGGCTGGACAAAAATGAATCTGTCGATCCATTTCGGAATGTTGGTGGGGATATCATTGATGAAGTGGGCACCGTTTCGACTCTTCAGGTAAAGACCTCGACCTTGTTTGGAGGGGGAGTAGCAATAGTGGAAGAAGGCGAGGTCGAACCGACCGAGGCAGATGTGGCAAAGGATAATGAAGGTGGTCATAAAACGGTGGCATGTGGGGAGAGTTGGTGTAGAGGAAGACCGAACCATTGGCAAATTTGGAGTAGCTCGGGGCACAGAGGAAAATGGAGGCCGAGTTTGAAATGGATTTCAAAGAAGGTATAGCAATCCCTNNGGGGGGGGGGGGGGTGATCATATTTGTTGGAGGGAGAAGACCTATATAACGCCCAACCGCTAGGGTGGCCGATCTTCTCGGGTTTATACCAGTTGTTGGAGAGAGAAGTAGAAGAAGGGTGCTTCGTGGAGGTTTTGCAGGGGTTTTTGGTCGAAGATTCTGGAGGAACGGCCTGAGAGGAAGAAGGAGGAACGGTCGAAGAGGTAAGAAAGGTAGGTTGAGAAGAAGTGACCTCATCCTCCTCTGGCTCATCTAGCGAGCCAAAGGCAGGACGACGATGGGGGAGGGGGATGTTATCCATGGTTTTCCCGGAATTAGCAGAAACGACACGGGCCATAAAAACGATGGTGGGAACGGTATCACCGGGGTGAAGGATGGAGAGAGGAACAACTTCAAGTGCGGATGGAAATATTTGAACTGAATCAGAAGAGGTGGTCGAAGTAGCAGAATATAAAAAAACAAAAAAGGAAAGAACAATATCAAAAAGAGGAATTTTGGCTAAAAGAAAAGGGGAAAAAGCGAAGATTTTCAAAGCTAGGGTTCTACGAGGAGGCATTTTGAAGAAATTAAAGAGGAGGAACAGGAATTTCGGCAGATTTTCAAAGAACGGAGCAAAATTCACAACGATTAACAAGCAAATATGGATACCCAATGCACAAATTCAGAACACCCAGTCAGCAAAATCCAAGATACCCAATTCAAATAATTCATAAATGCATGAATCCAAGGCACAAGAAACGTAAATTCAAGCGAAGAGCAACTTACTCATAGTGGCAGATGAAAAGATTGAGAGAATCTGAGAAGAGCAAGAGGAATCGCCGCGAGGAAGAAGCTAGGGTTTGCAGAGAAATTTTTTAATGCAAAAGAGTTCGGAAGTGTAAAGGTGGAAAAAAGTCCGAAAATTCGCTAAGTATGGGTTTTATATGAAGGCCTTAAGAGACGTGGGAGAAGGAGGATCGTCAGATAAAGATAAAATCAAACGGATAGAGGAATTAATGAGCGTGGGACTCAAGGAAGTGCGAAACACGAGGAGGCGCAATTATTAAAGTACCTGACAAATGCGGCAGATGCGACGCGTGGCAGAAAAGTAGGCACGGCAGAAAGGACATATGACAAGTGACCTTATTTCGGGCAATTAATGAGGAATTATTTGAAAAAGTGGGCGGGAAACTCACTAGGTGGTCGATATCTGACGTCATGTCATCGAGGAAAGCGAGGAGCACAGATTCACTCTTAGATCGAGTCATCCAGACTCGACCAGAGTGGGGGGGACTAGATGATATAGGATATTACACCCACAAGGCTAAATTGGTCCGCTGAACCGGTCGAAGAGGCCATGTCGTGAAGAAACCGAGCCGGGTGGCGGAAAAGTCGACCAGTCCATCGTTCAACCAAGAAAGCGATCGAGCAGTCTAACGGACTTAAACACTTCGCGAACTTAATGCTTCATAGATCGACCTAGTCACAGGCGCGTGAAAGAGCCTCTAACGGAATTTCAGAAGAATGTCCACTCCATGTGCAGCAGGACACGTGTCGAGAACCTATTGGTTGATAGCGACAACCACCTATGACAGCTCCCAACGTCCCGCGCCACCTCTGACTTGCGCGCGGTGTGTCAGAGTACGGACGGGCAGCTTGGGCAGCCAGCTCATCAAATCCGGGCAGCCTTAGGCCATGTATTTCACTCCTATATAAAGGGGGTGAGCCTTTCTTCCTTAACACGATTTTTCCATTACTCAATTCTAGTATACTCATACACATACTGACTTAAGCATCAGAGACTCTTCACCGAACACAACCCCCCGGTGTGAGAGTTATTTGCAAGTTTCCGGCGTTCTACCGGGGAGGAAAAGAATCGATCTACCCCAAACCGGGCCAGGACGCTCACACTTGCATTACTGTGTATTAACTCAAGAGGATAAGAGCATATATGCTGAGAATGATCAAAAGGCAAAGAGTGACTTTTAGCCATAATGCAAGATCCACAAACATTGTTTTCATCATCTGCTTTATAGTTCAAGTTACATAACCTTAAAGCTCTCTTAACATTCTCATAATTGGCATGTCCCAGCCTTTGATGCCATAGTTCTGGCTATTACATTTACTTAAATCAGAAAAATAAGAAAAGGGTTGTGTTTCAAAAGTTGTTGATTTTCCTCATTTGAAACTCCATGTTGGGCACTCTTCAGACATTGCAGATTGAATTAATACAACCCTTCTTTATGAACCCCCTTGAGTGTGACCTCTTGAGTTTGTTGATCCTTAACAAAGCAGACATTTGGATGAAATACAAAGAATACTTTATTGTCTCTAGCAAACTGTGAGACACTAAGAAGATTTCTGCTTATAATAGGCACGTGTAAAAGATTTTTCAGAATGAAACATTTGTTTGATCAGGAACTTGAAAAAGAGAATTACCAAAGTGACTGTATAGCACATTCACCATTTCTCATCAGAAGTTTGATTCCTCCATTGTAATCTGAGGCAATGTTCAGGTTTTCAAGCTCATTGGTTGCATGATTTGAAGCCCCTGAATCAGGATACCAGTTGGTCTCAGAACCTACATCAGAATAGGTGTTTCCACCAGATATTTGCACCATGTTCAAGGTAGGTTCTTCTTGGTGTTTGTTGTCCTTGGCTAGTTCCATGTTGGTTAGGTTGGTGTCATACCTATACCAACACTTGTCAGCTGTGTGGTTTAGGTTGTGTGGTTTAGGCCATGGCAGATTTGGCATTGAGGTCTATTGCCTTGATTTCTTCCTCTACCTCTGCCTCTATAAGAGCCTCTTCCCCCTCTTCCACCTTGAGCTGCATTTCTATTTCCTTTGAACTGATTGAAGTTTGGGGTGAAGTTTCTTTGTGAGTGTTAAGTGACCACATTGGCATATGGTTGAGACCTTTCTAAGCTAACAACTGGCCCTTGGTTCATCTCAAGCCTTGATTCATAAGTAAGCAACAAGGCATGAACTTCAGCAAGTGTGTGAGGGGGAAATCTTGAAGTGACATTTACCACTATTGAATCATATTCAGGCTCCAAACCTGTAAGAATGTGAAGGATCTGATTTGTTCTGAAACTTTTTCTCATGCTATAGCCAGAACATCACAATGGTTCTTGATCCTATTGAGAAACTCTCTCATGGAAAGACCAGCTTTCTTCAAGGTTTGAAGTTTTAGTTTGTACTGCATTATTCTAGTAGATGATTGGCTGGCAAAGTTATCTTCAATAGCCTCCCATATTTCTTGAGCAGTGTTTAAACCAACCATCATGACTAAAATCCCTTCACTTAATGAGGACATCAACCAGGAAACTAAAAGTTGATCTTGCCTAACCCAATAAAGATAATCAGGGTTGATTTGAGACTCACCATTTTTTGGATCTGAGATGAGCTTCTCTGGTTTCTTGCTTTCACCATTGATGTAGCCCTCCACTCCATAGCCTCGTATGGCTGTTATGACCTGCTGCTTCCATATTAGGTAGTTGGTTTCATCTGTCTTTGTTGATATCAGTCGACTTTTGGGTTGAACAAGAGATCCCATTGCCGTTGTGCTTGGATTTGGAGCAGCCATGGAAGTTGAAGATGAAGTAGAGTGACTCATGGTGAAGAGAGAAGATAAAAAAAGGGAACAAGAAACTAAAAAATAAAAAATTATAATCAGAAGCAGGTCTAACCCGCTCTGATACCATAACAATAAATCATCTCCCATACCATAGATCTAAGCAAAATACAGAGTATGAAGAATAATGTTTTAGCCGCCACACACAAAATTCACGTACACAATTATTTTCAATGATGTTTACATGAGCTGGGAATAAACCTATATACACATATCAAGGGAATATAAACTAAACAAGTATCCACTCTATAAAAATGATCCTACGGTTCCAACATCTCCAAACTAAGAGTGTGGCCAGTTTTTGCAGCTTTAGGAAAAGCTGTTTTGTCTTCATTGCATGTCCATGCTAGCTCGGCATTTTGCATGAGTTGGAGGTTGCTTTTCTTTGACCAAGTCTTTTTCTGCATTTGCTTAATATTGCTAACATTGTCAACAATGAAATCAACTACGAGATGAAATTATGACTATTTATTTGATCCAACATATAACGCTCTCATACCTATGACTAGTATTATTATTTTAAGATTGACATATATTGTATGACAAGTGATTGATTAATCATGAAATCTTGACATATATACAATGTTTGCAGTTGGTAGATGAATAAATTTGTATTGATAATAAATCAATTGAAATCATCATAACAGATGTTAATACTAATATTGAAATATATAAATTGAAGGTGCTTTAATATTTTATGGTTTAATTGTAAAATATAGCCAGTATCTTGTACGTGGTGACAATATTAGCCACTATTTTTACGAATTGGCAATATTAGCCAATAACTTTCAAAATTTTGGGGTTATTACCCATGTCCGACTAAATTCGATGGCTATTGTTGCCACTACGTAAAAAGATACTGACTATATTTTGCAAATTATCTGTCGAATTTGGTTGGATTTGGGTAATAATCTCGAAATTTGGAAAGTTATTGGTTAATATTGCCAATTCGTAAAGATGGTGGCTATTCTTGCCACAGTGTACAAGATACTTGTTATACTTTACAATTTAGCCATATTTTATTTTGAATTATTAAAAAAAAGTAAAAATGTACATATAATAGTAATTTTGCATGTCTTAATTTTTGCCAATTATTTTCTTATCGTTTTTTTAATTACCACAAAATTTGGCCCCACCTCATTCCATTAACTGGATTCGCCCCTGGTTTTAGATATAAACTCCCTACAATAAAGGATTTTATTAAATTTGACATGCAGTTTATAAATCACACCTTTTCAAAAATTTGAATTTTTCTGTTTAAATTTTTGTGATTTCGAATTGAAATCCTCTGTAAGAGTAATTTATAATTACAAATATGTTATAAACTTTTAAACATGTTTTTCGGGTAAAATTTTTTACACATTCTATAGATTAAATTATATATGTGTATGATATATTTAAATGTTTTAGACATGGTTTGGTTACAAAATAGTTTAGAAAAAAATTAATTCAAAATTTTTAAGAATAATATATGATATTTTACATAATCTTATATATATGATATAATATTTTAGGTGTTTTCAATATTTAAAAAATACATGTTTTATGTTATCTTAGATAAGATAATTTTATATTTTAAATTATATCTCATGTTAACCCCACTTCTTTAATTTATAATTATTATTTAATATTTTTTACTCACTCATTAATTTATAATTATCATTTAATATAGTTTACTCGTACTCACTAGTTTGTAAATAGTTCAAAAACATAACATAATTTGGGTAGCTTGGGTGACCAAAGTATGAGTCAGTTTATCTAACTTGATTATTGAAATTAAATATAAATCAATATTAAGAATACATTGTTATCATAAATATCATTCAATCTAAATAATTGAATTAAGAATGTTTTTATGAGGACAGTTCAAAAATTTACGAATATCTACACACATTTCATTAATATTTACGAAAACATAATGATATTATACTGAAGTTTTAATGATGTATCTGGTAAATTGTGATTTGTGTTATTCATATACTAAACCTACAGTAATATAAAGAGGTTGTTGAAAAAATACTTAAATAGTAACTTTGACTTAAAAATAGTGTTGCCTTACTAATATAAGTAACATTCTATAACCCACATATCATAATGATTTTTAAAAATTTTGGTAATTTTTTTAGCCGAAAAGATGGTAAGGGGGTTCGAATTTGTGATCATTTTTATTTTTTTATTTGTAACAACCTTTACAATATGATTAGATTCTTTGGGATTTTTTCTGTTTTTTGTTTTTCTGTAACAAATTTCATAATTATTTACACAAAATCTCTAGCAATTTTGGTGAATATTTTAACCGAAAATTTGGTAAGTGTTCGAATTTTTGAGTATTGTTTTATTTTATAACCTTCACAATATGATCAGATTCTTAAGGGCTTTTTGTAACAAATTTCATAAATATTTACACAAAATATGTTGCCGAATTTTTGTAAGGGGTTCGAATTTGTTACCATCATTCTTTTTTGGAACAACCTTCACAATATGATCGGATTCTTCGGGTTTTTTTGTAACAAATTTCATAATTATTTACACAATCCATGGCCAAAATTTTGGTAGGAGGTTTGAATTTTTTAGCATAATTTTTTTTGTAACAACCTTCACAATATATTGGATTCTTTGGGATTTATTGGTAACAAATTTCATAAAAAGGTTGTTGGAAAAATATATAAATAGTATTTTTTGACTTAAAAAAATAAATAGTTTACTTACTTTTATAAGTAGCAAATTAAAACACACAAGTGATATATTACTTTTATAAGTAGCAAATTAAAACACTTTTATAAGTAGCAAATTCAAAATTGGATAATTGGATTGTATATTACCAAGCCATTTTATTTGGTAACCAAATTGATCCACTTATTATTTCCTACCTAAATCTATGTGAAGCTCTTTAAAATTAAAGATTTTTAGGTTTTTTCAAAACTCAAATTAATAAATATCCCATAAAATTGGAAAGCGTTTGAATTTGAAAAAAGTGGGATTTGAATGTGATACAGATTAAAAAATGTTTGAGTACATTTTTAGTAAACAAATCAAATAATTTTGGTAAATTAAATTTAAATCAATTAATATCCCATACATAATTCGTGTATATATCTTATTTCCTTTTTGACAAAATCAATTTTATATGTAAAAACCAATTTATCTCATTTTTTTTATTAGTTTACCATATCTATTAAATAACATGCAATTCCATTTTTCTTACATGATATCCTCACGCTGATTCTATTTCTTTTTTCCATAATATATTTAATATCCTTTTTTCGTTAATATATTTAATATATCTTTTTTAAATTCAACTTTTTTATATTTTGATCTCAATATACAATACATTTCATATACTTCTCCCTTAAAACAAAATCGGATAATTTTTTGTTTGATGTCAATCCTAATCAAATTATTAGAAAAATAAATTCAAGTAAATTAAAAATTTCAATGCAAATCATATCAGATATGGTCATCTTTTTATTTGTTTAATGAATTAATTTTAGGATGTATATTCAGTGCATATATGCTATGATTTTTTTCAAGTAATAGTGATATACTCCCAATACAACTCTTTTAGCAACTCTTGATACACATTATAAAATGTTTGCTAATAATTATCTTCCGTAAAATGGTCCTACTTCTGTTTCATAATAAAATCCATGTGAATCTCTAAAAAATGATAGATTTTTAGGTATTGAAAATTCAAATCAATTGATATCCCTTAAAAATTGACAGATTTTATGAGTATTCAAATCAGTCCCGATTTTCTATCCTTTTTTATTTAGTAACAAAATTTGTTAGCTGTAAACTTTGTGTCAACCATTATCCAATTAGTTAGAAAATTAAAATCAAAGCAATTTAATGTCTATCTTCGATTACATTACCAAATATCTGAAAATTCAATTTTCAAATGTTTTTTCATATCTTTATTTTTAAATTCAAATTTGTAGGTAGATGGCACATGCAAAATCACTATATATACATTGGTGTGATCATTAAACCAGACATCCACAGAAAATAATGCATCCTACAAAACAAACTTTTGAATCAGTTTTTCCATTCCCATTCAAAATGACTTTGGTTCTCGGAAAAATCAAATATATAAAAGAACTAATAGGCCAATGATCAAGCTATGCATCATTATAATGTTCCAACGTATTGAATACGAGGACAATCTTAAGATTATATTTCATGATTCTGAAGTAATTTGTCATCATATTATTATTTATATGCATCATTTTATGCTATATTTTTTTATTATTTTTTATTTAATTATGGAATACTTTTTTAGGAAGGATGAATATTGGTATAATGCGACACAACAATATCCACAATTCATCGACGAAATTGAAGAAAGTGCCCTTATATCTTTAAAAACTACCAAGTGAAAACAATATTCATATACAAATCAACAATTTACACTTGGAGGATCATTATTAACGGTCAAACCAAGTTTCACAAGTGGAAAGACGAATCCATATTGTTTTGTACGTTCTAAATCTTTATTTATTTTTATTTCAAAATTTTATATATTTCATTCAAAATAATAAAATCTATTATGACAATTAATATGATGAGTTGTCTTAATTTTTTTTTTTAGATGATTGGATTGGTTGTTTCTATACAACCTACTCAAATGAAGATTATCAATGAAGTTTTTCAAAATCAAGAGGAACCTTGTCCTCATCATGCAAATGTACCGTGCGAATGAGTGAGGAGATATTTCATTAATTTTATTATAATTAAACTCAATCAATAACTCAATATTTTTTTTATCATCTAATCCAATATATTTTTTTAGTTAGGTGAGGTTCAAATAACCACATCAAATGATGTCACCCTACTCATCGGTGTTGAAGTTTCCAAGATTCGAGATTTTTGTAGGAGGTACATCATTGGTAATGAAGTGTTCAATAATATATAATTCTATTGTCATTGTATTTAATAATTAGTAATGGCATGATTTTTTCTTTATTATATAATTTAAACTTTAATTCAAAATTGATTTTTAAAATAGACGGATATAATAAAAGTCCCGTGCATCTTACGGGTACTGTACTAGTTTATTCTGCATCTCATAGACAAATAAACTACATGTTGCAAATATTTTTCCCAATTTTAATAATATATTGAAATAGTATGTCAGAATTCATTTACCAGAATATAATGTAACTGATTCATGAATTTGAACACACACAAGTATGTAATAAGGTTCAAGATATCTTCACTTTCAAATATCTACTCTTTTTTTCATAAATAAATAAAATAAATTAAAAACCAAATACACCAAATTCAATATTATTAATTCAACACTCTTATACAATAATCATTTTTTCAGGACAAATTCACAGCATAAGAACATGTATATATTTCATTAATCTTTTTGGAAACTCGTATGCGCTTATGTTTGGCCGATCTTCCGAACAATTAACCGGAAAAGACCAATCTCACGCGAAAAATTCAATGTCGATTATCCAATCCGCATCGAATTCTTTAACCGCGTTCATCGAGACACCCAATTTTACCATAATAAACGACTCGCACCCCATCTATATAATAAATACACGCTCGGCACAAGAACTCGAACAACATCTGCAAAACAATACACAACACTAAATATTCTTTCGCAAAACGGCTGATATGAATGTAAACTCGATTATGCGCAAGAAACTAGCCGACGAGGCTCAAACGGAGGGCACTTTCGACAAGAAAGTGGACGAACTCTTGAAGGAAGCAAACAATCTCACGACCCTCTGTGGGGTCGAGATGGGCATTGTCGTCCACAAGGAAGGGGAGGACAATGCCGTGATGTGGCCTTCACTGGAGATTTCCACCGGGAGTCTCCAAAAGTTCTTGAACTTTCCGGAACCGCAAAGGGCGGAGGGGATGTCCACGCACGTTGACTTTCTTGAGCAACTTGTGGCGGTCGAGGCCAGTAAAGTGGCCGAGGACCGGGAGAGGCTCCAAATGAGGAAGGCCCAACATTTGCTGGCCCAAGTGACGACGGGCGAAAAAAGAATGGAGGAGCTCGATTTCCATGAATTGCAAGGTTTGGCTTCGTTTGCTTCCGAGATGCTTAGAAATATCGAGAATCGGGAGAAAGAGTTGGAAGGCGAAGGGTCGGGTAGTTCGAGCGGTTGAGTTGTTCGGGTTTTCGAGCTGCTGCCAGATAATAATAATAATAATAATAATGATAATAATAATAATAATAATAATAATGATGATGATGGTTTTGATGATTTTGAGCTGCTGTTTAGTGCAGCCTTTGGAAAATTTCTTTTGGTTTGCTTTTGATTTGATTTGGTGGTGTTGTTGATGTTGGGATTTATGTTTTGATTTGAACTTTGAAAATAAATGTTGGGATGAGTAAGCTTTTTGTCACAATTAGTAGTAAGAAGCATGTTGTAGCTTTTTCTGCTTCATTTTCTGGGATTTTGGGGAATAAATTAATCTTTAAAATCAATAAAAACATTGGATTAGTGTGTCACTCTGAGATCAACTTCTGTAAGGTTCCAATCAAGAAGCATCAGAAAAGTAGAAATAAGATAACAATGAAATTATAGACAACTAACTCACCAAAACATTTTCCAAAAAGCCTTTTTTTGTATTATTGATGATCACTCACCAAGGCCAGAAAAGCTCATTTCACCAAGAAACTTAAAACTTTCCAGAGCATTTACAAAACACAACCTATCTATTGATTGAATCAGTCTACCACCACAAGCTTCTGATACTCCTCCCCTGCAATGGCAGCCTCCATGACCACCACAGGATCTATTACCCCACCTCCCTCCAAAAACAACTTCATCAGATTCTTCGAGAACCCGCTCACGAGCGCCACCCCCGACTGGTTTGCCGGCACCGGCGTAGCCCGTGAGTCCCTCAGGTTCCAAAACACAATCTCAGGCACACAATCCCCATAGCCCTTCTCACCAAACTTCCTCACAATGGCCTCGTAATCAGTCTCCCACGGGTTCATAGACGCCACATCAAATTCCATGTCACTGAAAACAAACACTCTCTTGATCATCTGATCCGGCTTCAGTTTCCCGTCCACCGCCACCTGAAGCAGCAAGTCGAACACCCTCTGGAAGTTCGTGTTCATGCCCCATTCCATACCCATCACAAACCGAGTCTTCTCCTTCAGGCTGGAACCCTCGACTGTATGAAGCTTGGGATTTCCGCTGAATGTAATCACTTTCCCTTTCCAAGGCTCCTCACTCAATTCAGACACCAAAAGCCCGAGAGCAACCGATACATCCATTGGAATCCCGGACATACTCCCCGACACATCACAGACTGCCAAACAATTATTCAGCTTCCCAATCTTCGCCATGTCATCCACCATCCTTCTCCACTGAAGCTCCGCCACCTGGCCGCCATCATCCAGGCCGGAAATTATCTCGTGCGGCAGCAAGGCACCGGCTGCAATCTTGGCTTCACCTCTCTCTACCTTGTCCAGATACTCCCGAAACCTCGACTCGTCGTGTTTGAAGAATAAGCGTGTGTACGTTTTCATGGCAACGGAGGCAACCCTGTTGTAAGGGAGGGAACCCCAATCGTTGGCCCCAATGTAAACCTCTGGAAGCTCCAGGGCTTTACGAAGAGGGACGAGCACTTCCTTCCTTAAACGGTCCCTCACTCGATAAGCGTAGTGGGCCTCCTCCACTCCTTCGTACTCCGGATATTCGACTCTCGGGAAAACCTTTTTCGAGATTGTCTCACACAGAAGCGTGATCCGATCATAGGAGGAGTCTATAGAAGGGCACCATTTCGCAGCCAGGCTGATTTTGTTGAGATACCCCGAGTTCAGCATCTCCATGTCCGATCTCAGGAACCGTGCGAAACAGTCCGACACACAGTTGTGCAGGAACTTGAAGTCGGGATCTCTGTTAAACCTGTCGACGACCCTTTTGGCACGAAGGATTCTCTTCTCCTCTCGGCTGAAGATTGGCTCGATTGGCTTGATTTTCTCCTTCTTCGATTTGTTGCTCCTCTTCAGTCTGCCGCAGAACCTTCTCCGGCTGCCGTAATAGTCTTCGCCATACAATTTCTTCATCTCCTTCATATGTTCCCTTTGCTTCCTGTACAATTTATTCGTCTCCTTCATTTGTTTCCTCTGCTTCCATTGCTCGTACGCCTCCTTGGCCTGCTTCCGGGCGTCGGGGCCTTCGAGAATCCGGAAGAGAATCTCGAGCAGGTCCTTGAAGTAGCCGAAACTCGCCAGCGAGTCTATGTTGCGGGCTAGAGTTTTGGGGTGGTTCTTGTGCAGCCAGAGCATCGCCGTGTAACCGCCTTCCCTATCCGACTTTCCGGTGCCCCGCACCCCACGGAGGTTGCAGACGAGCTTCAGGGCCTTCAGCGGGTCCTGCTCCCACGCGAGCTTCAGGCGCTCGGTTAGGGTCTCCGGCGATGTGTCGGGGACGACGTGGAAGAAGAAATCAAGGCAGGGGTTCCCCGTCGAGAGGAAGGTCGGCGATAAATTCTCCGTCAGACCCATTGGAGCGCTTTTCAAGTTCGCTACCAGGACATCCAAGTACGATCTCGGGGCGGCTGTTGTGGGAGCAGTGGCGGTGGTGGTGGCGGTGGCGGAGGGGGTGGGGGTTGCCGGGTAGATTTCCGGTGGTCCGACGAGAGAAACTGAGGCCGGCGGCGCCATGGAGGGAAGGAGAAGAGAGCGGTAAGGTTTTATTTAACTTTTTTTAACGAACTTTTACGTCGAGTAGTTGAGATTCCGGCGAGTTGCCGAGTTGGTATGCTGAAAGGTAGTTTAGAGGGCTTTATATAGGGAAGATATATGCTTGGAGACCACGGAAAAACGGTTTTCCGTATTTTTAGTTTTATAATTAATTAATTATACTGTAAAATCAGTCATATAAGGAAAACAATATTGAAAATATATATGGAAAATGTGCGTACCTTGGAGGCGAAGGAAAATTAGTTTTTTTTAATGAATATTGGTTTTGGAACGATTGTGGGTGCGAGCTGTGGGGCCTTTTTCAAGGATTACAGTTGGCCTGGGACTTGGGATACCGACAGATTGTAGCGGAGGTTGATAACCAGTGTGTGCCGGAGATGGTTCTTAGCCCTCATGCCCACTTTGGCGCCCACGAGTCACTTGTTCGAGGCTTCGAGCCATTCAAAGCCTAATCCACAGAGATTGGAGCGCCCGTCTCCAGCATGTGCATCGAGAAGCCAACTTTGTTGCTGACTATTTGGCGACACTTGCGGCATCTTCCACAATAGGGTTACCAAGGTTATCTTCACCCCCCAATGACGTGGAAGCATGGCTTGAACATGATCTTAAGGGCGTGGCTTTCCCACGTCGTACGTTAGTCTCTTAAATCTTTAGGCGCCAAGCCTCTATCATTGTACCAAAAAAAAAAAAAAGAAGGAAAATTAGTTTTCTATTCAAATTATATGGAGAAAATATCTAAAATTGTTATGGGATTGAGACATGGGTTTTGACTTTCGCCCACAAAATTGCATAACCTCAATTGTCGTACTTTAATATCACAAATTTAAATTATTTAAATAAGTCGTTCCTCTATTGAGAATTTTGCTATATGTCTATCAAATGATTCTTAGCATAGTATACACGAATTCGTATTCGACCCTGTCACTGGCGGATCTAAATGCAGGCCAGTCTAGGCAATTGCCGAAGCTGGATTTTTTGTGCTAACTACACACTTCATATAGCTAACATATGTTGATTAAAAATTTATATTTAATATTAGCCATGGGGTGGAATTGTAGAGGGTTGGGTGGGCCCTCTACAATTTCTCAAATCAGAGAGTTACTGAAAACTCATCACCCAAATTTTCTCTTTCTCTCAGAAACAAAAAAATCAAAAGCTTTTGTTCATACAGTTAGTAAAAAGTCGGGTTATGAAGACAGATTCATGACTCTGGATCCCTCAGGTTTCAGTAGTGGGCTTGCCTTATTTTGGAATGCCCAAGTTGTCATCCAGCAAGTAGTTTATAAAGATTTCTATTTAGCAGTTGAATTTATTCTTCCACAAGCTGTCCCTAAGTTGGGAATTTTTGTTTATCTAGCCCAGTTTGAACCATCAGAGCTTCTCAATGGGAAGTACTGATTGGTGACAAAGTCTTGTGGGGGTAACAACTGGTTTTCTATTGGGGACTGGAATGACATCCTTTCCCTTTCTAACAAATCAAGTGGCAATTTCAGACATCCTAGCACCTTCTCAGGTTTCTCAAACTTCATAAATAGAATGGCCATAGAGGAGATCAGGATAGAAGGGCCTCCTTTTACATGGTGTAAAAACAGAGCCTAACCTGACTTAGTTGAAGAGAAGCTAGAGAGAGCCTTTGGCTTATTTGAGTGGAATCAACTTCATCCTAATGCTATTGTTACCAACCAGCTTAGAAGTGCCTCTGATCACTCTGCTCTCCTTCTTGATCCGGGTCTCCCCAGGGAGAGGAAGAAAACTATGTTTTACTTTGACAAAAGGTGGCTTTGCAGAGAAGGTTGTAAAGATGTGGTCAAGAAAGCTTGGCTCACTGAGGTTCATGGCACTCCATTCTTCCAGTTAAAAGAGAAAATCAAACTCACTAGGATTGCCTTCTCAAGTGGAGTTCAGGTTTTCAATTCCAAAGATAGGAAACTATTGCAGCACTTACTCTTAAACTTGAAATTCTGAATGTGGATAAATCATCTATTGACTGGGAAGAATGGGAGGCTACAAAAAAAAGCCTAAACTTAGCTCACAAACAAGAAAAACTTTTCTGGCAGCAAAAAGCAAAGTCTAGGTGGCTCAAGGAGGGGGATGCTAATACCAGGTTTTCAATGCTCTGACATTAAAAAGGAGGAGGAATAATGCCATAACCAGACTGGTCTCTCCCCAAGGCAGAATCTTCACTTCTCAGAAGGATATAGAGAGGCACATTGCAGAGTTTTATCAGAATCTTTTCACCACTGAAGGCTATTGGGGATGTGAATCCATCCTCCCTCTTATTCCCACCTCAATAACAACTGAGATGAATCAAGCCTTGCTCAAACCAGTGGAAGAAGAAGAAGTACAAAACTCTCTGTTCAGCCTGTATTCTGAAAAATCCCCTAGTGATGATGGCATGACAGCTGCCTTCTACCAAAATTTCTGGAGTCTTATCAAAAAGGATCTCTTGGCAGCTGTTTTAAGCTTTTTCCAGTAAGGTATGATCCTTAAATACTGGAACCACACTGTGATCTCTTTAATTCCAAAGAGTATGAATCCTGGAAACATCGGGCATTTCAGGCCAATCAGTCTGTGCAGTGTTGTATACAAACTAATCTCTAAAATTCTTGCCCAAAGGCTGAAAGTTTGTTTGAACCACTGCATTAGTGATTTTCAAGCTACATTTGTAGAAGGCAGGCAATTAGTAGACAATGTTATTATTGCTCAGGAAGCCTTCCATTTCCTGAATAGGCATTCTTCTGGTCTTAACTATTTCATGGCACTTAAACTGGATCTTATCAAGACTTTTGACCGTGTGGAGTGGTTATGTCTGAAAAAAATAATGCTGCAAATGGGCTTTCACATGGATTTTGTTAAGCAGATTTTGATCTGTGTTTCTTCAGCCACATTTTCCTTTAAAATTAATGGCTCTCTCAGTGGCTTTGTTACTCCCTCAAGAGGTATAAGGTAAGGGGATCCTCTATCCCCTTACCTGTTTATAATAGTGGTTGAGCTTCTATCTCTTTGGTTTTGCACTCTCTTAATAATGTATGTTCAAAGGGATGAGAATTTTCAGGAATGGTCAAATGCTCTCTTACCTTCTTTTTGCAGATGATTCTTTATTTTTGTGCAAAGCAGGACCTGCTCAAGCTGCTATACTTATGAATCTTCTTGTGCAATACAGATTATTTACAGGGCAAACAGTGAATCTGCAAATTTCTGCAATGTTCTTCATTAAGAACACACCTCAGCACCTTCAGGCATATATCTGCTCAGCTTTTAATGGTCTTACCTCTCACAGATCCAGCTGTTATCTTGGCCTCCCTCTGGGCATTGGTAGAGCCAAAAAAGAAGTTTTTGATTTCCTTTCTTCTGTCAGGAACAAGCTTATGGGTTAGAAGTCAAAATTCCTCAGGCTTGCTGGTAAAGAGGTGCTAATTAAGGCTGTTACTCAAGCCCTTCCAATTTTCTCTATGTCTTGTTTTAAGTTGCCACTAACTCTGTGCTCAGAAATCTCAAGGCGTTGTGCCCAGTTTTGGTGGAAAACGGGTTCTAACCAACCTCAGAGCATTATATTGGAAAAAATGGAGCTTCTTATCTCTCCAAAAGCAGCAAAAGGGTCTTGGTTTTTAGGACCTGAACCTGTTCAATAAGGCTTTGATTTGCAAACAACTGTGGAGAGTGGCTTCAAATTCTAATCTCTTGGTTAGCAGACTTCTCAAAGACATGTACTTTCCACATACCTCTATTGTTTATGCTTGTAAGAATCAAGGGGGATCATGGATGTGGAACAGTTGGATGGAGGTTTTGCTTTTATTTTCTAAGGGGTTAAGGATTGAGGTAAAAAAAAATAGGCTTACTACCAGAATTGATGATTTTAACTGGGTGGCTAACCTTCATAAGCCTTGTCTTACTTTAATCCCAATTGCTAGAGGCCATTTGGTATTGGTTAAGGATATGCTGCAGTCCAATGGTAATCTGTGGAATGAATGGCTTGTTAAGCAGGTTTTTTATGATACTGACAACAAAGCTATTCTTGGCATTACTTCTCTTCACTCTGGCAGAAGTGACTTTACTGGGGGTTGGAAAAGAAGGGTAACTTTTTTGTGTCTAGCACTTACAAGTATCTATCATCTCTTAAATTCTTTCAAGCAGATTTTCCTGAAAGTAGCTCTGTTTCATCTCACAAGCTGGCAATCAAATATAGACACTGGAAGCTTTCCTGTGGAAATGTCTAACTAATACTCTCCCAGTAGCTGTGCAGCTCAAGAAAAGAGGAGTCGATCTGGATATTACTTGTGCAATCTGTGGTGAAGATTAGGAATTTCTTGAGCACCTTTTTTTCAAATGAACAAGAGCATTGAGAGTGTAGGACCTCTGCCCTGTTCAGTGGGATGGAATCAGAAGCAGGACAGACTCCTTTGCTGGCCGGTGGTATCAAGTGTGTTCCTTGGATCACTCTGAAGTGGCCGAAGCTCGAATTCAACTCTCCACGTACATGCTTTGGTGGCTTCAGAAGTCCAGGAACCTCTGGATTTTTCAAAAGTCTTTGATTCCAGGGCATGTTTTAGTGCAGATAGCTCACTCGAATTGGCTTCAATTCATTTCAGTTGCTTGTTAGTTTAGCTTTGTTATTTTGATTGTGTTGGTAGTTGTTGGCAGTGTGATTGTAGCCCTTAGCTAGGCTTTGTAGCAGTGGTTAGGGTTACTCTCTTTGTTTTATTTTGCTCTTTGGCTTTTCTTTATAGTCTCTTAGTTGTAGTTCTAGTGTGTTAGTTGAGGTTCTAGACCGTCTTTGGTGTGTCTCTCAGTTTTCTCTTTCATAAGTTGTTATGTCTCGTTGTATTCGAACGTTGTTTTTTTTTTTTCAAAACGATAGAGGCACTTTATTAATAAAAATCGCACAACATGCAAAGAGAAGCAGCCAAAGTCTGAATAGTACAACCAAAGACTGATAAAACTGGGAGGTGGATCCAAAGATCGCCTAAAGTCTTACCTAGCAACGCTAGAATAACAAAACTCACAACAACACCAACCAACCACACCAACAAGAAACTAAAAACTAAAAACTAAAAAGCTCCCAACAGGAGAATACCTGAGTGTCGGATCCCAATAGGGTAATAAGTTTGACACTCAGGCGCACAGAGGCCAAATGGCCCAAACCAAAAACACGATGCCAAAAAATTGAGAACAAGCAACACTACAAACACAGACACAACACAAACAAAATAACAACATAAAATCTATTTCTAGATATGGGCCTTCTCAAGCCAACAAACGAGTCCAAACCAGTAGAGAAACAGTCGATCCAAGAAGATCCTAAGCCCGAGGTACTACAACCGAAACTATGAAACCGCCTATAAAGAAGCTAAAACCGGATCTCGAACCCATCTCAAATCAACCCACCGCCAACCGAGAGAACAAGATCCGCTCCCCACATCAGCACAACCCAACCTCTTCTAACACCACTAGCCAAGCTCGGGTAGTCTGAACCCTACCTTTTCCCAACACCAGAGGATCGGGGGTGAGAGCGACCCGGTCCTTCAACCCCAGCGTCCACAACACAGGGTGCCGAAGCCACCGGGGTCCCGCCCCGTACACAGACCTGCACGCCTCCCAGCCTCACCACAATCCGCCGGCATCTGGACCTCCGCGCGACTAACGAAAGCTCCACCAAAAGCAGAGGTGACTGAAGTAGCCAAATCGCAGACAAGAAGGAGATTAGGGGCAAAACCACTCCAATCGAAGACCTTCCAGCGAGAATAAGCCATCGGACTTAGATCGAGGGCCCATCTCCCCAATCAAAAACTCGTTGGCGACCGAGGGCGGCGAGTCCATAGCTAACGTTTGCAGCGACAGCGGGAAGGCGCGATTTCAGGGACAGAACGACCGGTCAAAGGCGACCACCGACTTGAGCCTCGCCGTCGACAAGGAGGGCGGACGGAGCAGCGCAAATCAGGAAGCTTCTGCGTTGTTCACCCATTATTTTAATAATAGTTATCTTTGTCGTTTTGAAAAAAAAAAAANNNNAAAAAAGAGCAAAGTATCTCTATATATAAAAGTTAAGCATTTAATATAAATACTATTTATAATTTCCTATAAATACTTTTTATATAATACTATTTATATAAATACTATTTAAGAATTTAATATAAACACTATTTAATATAGATACAATTTAATATAAATACTATTTATATAAAAGTTAAGTACTTAATATAAATACTATTTATATATAATAGTTATTCACTAAAAAAGAATATTTTACAGTAGTAATTTTGTCGTTTTTTACCTTTTACTATTATATATTCCCTTGGAGAGCATTTTTAATAATTGGTCAATTAATTGTTTTTTTATAATTATTTAATTAAAAATATTTATAATTATAGGATCAACATCCTCATAATAATTTATTAATAAGCAGATGAAAAAAAGATTTTTTCTCATAATTATATTGATTATCGCAAGATTACCTTAATTTAATTATAAATGAATTTTTACCAAAATAAAATAATAATTGTAATAATCTACCTTAGGTTATGACACAATCTGTATGTGATATTTAATAAATTATGGATAACATACTACGAAAATTTTAATTATTATGCAAAATATCTCAATTGAATGTCTGTAAAAGGAAAACATAAGATAAGAGTTACCTTAAAAAATTAACCTATTCCCACTTTGATTTTCAAGAAATCCCGAGTTTTCCCAAAATTAGTAAAATATTTTTCGAAAACATGGGCATTTTTCAAAACATTTACATCGACCAAGTCATATCTGGTCGCACGGGGATTCATTACTCGGTTTTCACATGGTTTTCATTAACCCGATTCACAACATAACTCACATGTTATTCAGCTCAAATACAACAGCTGAATAAACAAAAGCAACTTGATAACCAATCCAAAATAGTTCATCAATATATTTCAAATCCAACAATCTCAAAACATGAGTTTCAAAAACATTTCGTCATGTCTCAACCCAAAACGAGGTTCATAAAGACCATGCAACTATTCGAAAGCGAAAGCATAGTAAAACATAATCAATAGACCGACCCACTCGTCTTTCCCTCGTCACCAGGCACCAGGTTAACCTGCATCTGTGAAGAGCAGATGAGAGTGAGCACAAAATGAAACCGTAGTGCTCACCACTATGCACATATACAATAATAACATGTTAAGATAGTATGGTCGCAACATGAATACAAAATAATAACGACATGTCACATCTCCTATCAAAATCACAACAAATCATATTACTCCTGTGCACATTTATCGCTAGCCGCAGAATGGGGATTCATTACCCGAAGGCGGGAGTACATGCCACGCTACGGACACGGCCTTCCATACACTACAAGAAATGTCAATTTTAACTAGACAAAAATTTCTAGCTAAATCCGTTTACCTATAAAATAGCTAGACAAAAATTTACCAGCAAGCACTTTACCTACAAAGATCTAGGTAAATGTCTAGTTAAAATTGACATTTCTTGTAGTGATATGGGCTTACGAACCTCACAAGGGCACGACCATATCAGGACTTAAGGAGATTGCCTCACAAGGGCACCGTACTGTAACTGGCGAGGACAACCGTACCGACGACTGTAACAGCTCACATCTATAGGCTACATATTTCACACTTATACATTGATCATACCGACTCAACAAAGGAAACACACATGACATAGCAAATTTCATAAATAAAACCCACCTGGAATAGCAAGAGATAAAACAAAGACACGTGTAGGCAATGAGCTCGGCTCGTTAAAACACCTACAATAAGTCAAGATACTACGATAAACACCTTATCTTGACCCTAGAAGAAGAACACAAATCATACTTAGTCGAACTTGATTCAACTAAGTCGTTCGTGGAGTTCTATGGACATTGGAACACTTCGACTTAGCATTTAGAATCGACTCGAATCCAAATCATGGGAAGAACACATAAATTCAAGTAAGGGTTGACCAAGTCAAGTAACAGGGATCAACATATATGCAAGTTACATGGAATCTTTAACATATTGAGCTTAATATTGCGAAAATTGACAAGAATATCACATATTTAAGTTGGTCAGGCAAACGAACAAATTATGATTTGAAATTTGGACACATAATAGACCTCACTGAGTACATCAAAACCACCAAGTTTTAGCTCTTAACTCAAAACTCCCAATTTTACAAAATTAAAACAAAATTCCAGCCGAAATGAATTCTAATTAAAAAGCTGACCTACAGAGTGAATCTGATCATGCAAATTGAACACATTAAACTTCAGGTCATGGTGTATGATATATAAAAAATGCAGCTAAAATACTGAACACACGATTTATGGAAATTTTTGAAAGATTCAGCAGAAACCTCATTTTCATTAAAAACCTATCATAACGAATATAATAAATTCTGATATTTTAATGTCACATAATACAACATAACATGAGTATGCACACCAAATTTTCAGCAATGTATAGTAAGGAACCGATTTTACATAATTAAAAACAAGTTACAGACCATAATTCAACTTAAATAATTAACATAACAAATGGATTCCAAAAATTTTGAAACTTATACACAATGACAACACATAGTAGAAGAACAAAATATTAAAATTTCAGCATTTTGCATATCAACTCGATTTAATATGAATTTTCTAAGTTTCTGACCAAAAACTGAAATTGACATTTAACCAGGCTACAGGAGGAGTTTGAACATGAAATTTTACAAGACTTACAATACCATCAGAGGACATCACATATAAAATTTCATGGCATTTGGACAAGTACACGATTTATCACGAATTTAATACGATTCAGCAGCTAGTTCGGATTCGAAAATTCATAAACGACTCCAAACACATCAATTTCGTCCAAGGCCTTCACCATGAGGCCAAGGACTCAACAAGGTTCTAAAATCCAAAGCTCTAACACGAAATTAACTAGGTCTCATTCAATTTCTCAAAAATCGAAAATATTTCCACAAGAACAATTTTATTATGATCCTTAATTATACAAAAATCACAAGGCATCAATATAACACATATATCACATCAAAATATAGGGATTTCAGGCCTCGTGTATCGTTCTCAAGGAAAAGTACGATAAACGAGCAACGGAATGGCCGAACAGGGCCATAACGCGCGCGCATGGAAGCCTTAATAGCGTGGCTTGGCGCGGCTGCTGGGTCGTGCGCGTGATTAGTGGCGTGAACGAGGACGACAGGTTCACGTGGGACATCGGAAGAATTGCTCGCAGGGTCTGGTCACGACGAATAGAGGCGAGACGCTGCTGCAGAGGAGCACAACGGAGCAGCAGGACCGTTGATGGAGGCGCACGATCAGATAATGGGACGCCGGGAGCAGCGAGCGGGGAGGAAAACCTACTGATGGTCTCGTGATAGTGTCAATCACACGGAAGCGAGGGTCAACGATGATGGGTTCGATGAGCAATGGCGACGCGATGGCCGAGAGGCCAAAGAGCGACGGAGGAGGGAGGGTTACGATCGGATATGGCGAGAGAGATAAGGGATCATAGTTCTTCTTTCTACTAGTAACGTGAAAGCTGAGGGGTTTAATGACGAAGAGAAGGGAAATCTCACATACTTATAGACTAGCTTAGGGTTAGGATTGTGTGACTTTCCTCACAAGAACCTTACCAAAAGATACACAAGAGAGGGAGGAGTGGTCGGGTCCTCGGGCGTGCTCACGGCGCGGGTTCGGGCTGGGGGTTCACCTCTCGGTTTCAAATACTTACGCTATTTAAACATTCGATTCAGCTCGAATAATTAAAATAAAAACGGACATATAAAATATATATATATATAACACAATAATGTATTTGTTTAGCATAGATAAACATTTAAACAATTAAAAGCAATTAGACAAACAATAATAATAATACTAATGCAATAAGAAATATAATAAATAATTTCAAATAATTCATAAACAAACGGAGCATTACACCGAGCGTACTCATGAATCCTAAGTCAACATCTTAGGCTTATTTAAAAGAAAACAGTTTTTAGAAAGCAAGTTAGTAAGTAAAGTAGCATCCCACGAGTAAGACAAAGTGTTTTCGAAAAATAAGTAAGTGTTTTCAAAAAAAAAAATAAAAATTACTCCGATTTTCGTAAATCTAGTAGTAAAAGGCGGGATCTTACATGAACATAGTGGTGTTGGCGTACGCCAACATCGGAAACTGGTGCCAGGAATCTACTGCTACAGTATCAGCATGCTCAACCTTATAGAGCCTAGACTCCCAAGCATGTAATTCATTGGATGGACGGGTCATGCGAGGAAGGGCAGTCTGGACGAACCCAGCTGACGAAAAAACCGCAAAGAAAAGTATGATTGTACAATATCGCGGTACCTAAGGCATTCGCAATAAAGAATTCAAGCAGCTAGTCAGTCCCGATGCGTCTCCTCTGCTGGAAATACTTAATTGTTTGTACAGATAAGCCAGTACACCCGAGCTCCAAGAGTAAGTCCCAACTCTACTCAAGGCGTCGATCATCTCATGCAGGACTTTGAGACTTACCCTACTACCACTCTTGTCCACAAACAAGGTGGTGCTCCCACACCCAGGAAGTAGCCTCAACCTCAGGCAACCGGAGCTTTCCTTTAAGATGCTTCTAAAATGGCGGCAATTGTCACCGCACCACACTGCCAGAATGACTGCATCAGCTCATTCTTCGTCACCAGAAGCATCTCCATGCAGTACACCTGACAGGAGCTAGTGTCGGGGTCCTGTTTAACTATCTCTCCCTCCATAGGAACCCCCACAATGGCACGAACGTCGTGCAGCATGATATTTATTTTACCAAAAGGCTGGTGAAACGAGTTAGTATCCGGCCGCCAGTGCTCCACAAATGCAGAAATATGTGGAGTGTCCAAGTGAGTAGGCATGGACTCCACCAGATGTGATAGCCTGGTTCGAACTATCATAGTGCATGGAGCGAGAGCCATATCAGAGAGACAAAACCTCAATTTGTTGTGCGCTCCCTGTCTGTTCTGGCATTTCAACACGCCTATGAACTCTCACGTCCACATACAGGAGGCTACGTGTCCTAGGAAGCTAGGGTTAACACTCCCATCAAGAGGGCCACTAGACACTTGGCCTATAACTACCCAGGCATCCTCAGGTGTACTCTTATATCGTTTGCTAGTACTTGCATTAAAATAGAACATATATATGACATATTGTGACCGACTGTATCAATGATATGCTATTATTAAATAAACAAATATTTAATAGTAAACAACAATAAGTACGCAAATTATTTCCTTGAGAATCCAGTGCCAGCAAAATGGCCCTGAACACGTGGAGGAGCAGGTCGTGCAGGAGCCTGTCGTGGGAGAGGAGATATAATGTCCTCCTCATATGCAGAGTCAAAGTCCTAAGACTCATCTGAGAAGCGCAGTCTCTCGGTTGTCGACTCATCATAGTACGTATCCCGTTACTGGAAGCGGGACTGCTGACCGGTCTGTACCGGAGCGAGGCATCTCGAACTGCCAGCCTTGTTAGCGTGACCAGTCTGTCTCATGCGAATCTGACGCATCATCTCCTCTCACCCCGATGAGTGGAAGCATCTACATACCGCGGTCCAGAGCCATAAAACTCGGCAATCTCTGCATTGGTGGCTAATCGCATAGGTCTATCACCAATCTAAATCAATAATAACTAATAATTAGTAACAACCTTTTTAAATTCATATATTTTATCAATTATTATAAAATAATTATAAATAACTATTTATTACTAATATTTACGCTAACTAATCATGATTAATATTTTTAATTATTATTATTTTCTAAAATACCTTATTAAATATTACTAGTAATTATTTTCCTAAAAAGTATTAAAAAATCGAATTAGTAACCACATAATTAATATTATTCCACTTTATGATTGTATAATTGCACAACTAATTAACTAAAAAACTTATAAAATTTTTCAACTTATACTAGTATACTAATTACAATTTTTTAAACAAATAACTACTCAACAAACCATTTTATTATATATATTACAACTAATTTGTTTCCTAAAAATATTAAAGTTATATGCATTATCCTATAAATAATTAGCATTATAAACAATATTATTATCATAGTTTTAATATAGTTACATTTTAACTAATATATATAACATATTATTTATAAGTAACATATTATTAAGAACTATTATACTAAAATTTATAATATTTAACCTAAATTGAAAAATTAAGTCAAATCTATTTTAATATCTTTAAATATAATTGTATAATTTCAATTATTAAAAAAATTAAATAAATAAATTCCGGCCGGCCCAACCGCAGAGCTCATGGCCGGTCGGCAAAGTCGGCCGCCGTGGCATTGCCGGCCACCGGAGGAGGTCGATTAGGGTGCGGCCGGCCCTCAAGGTCGGTTACTTACTGTGCCGCCAGAGTTTCGAAATCAGTCTCTCCAGTGCAAGCCACTCCCTTCTCGGTTGGTCGACTGTACATAAAATTTAAAAACTTTTAAAAAATTATTTACGAATCGGAAAATAAAAATATACTCCTGGAATGATGAAGTCTTTGGAGGTGCAGCGAGGCAGCAAAGAAAGAGGAGAGTAAGAGAGAGAGTCAAAAAAATTTTGAAAATTAAAAAGAGCAAAAATGTCTTTGAAGGAGGCAATAGGCAGTAATAGGAGCGGTGAATAGCAATTCACTTTAAATAATCACTAGTACAACACTCGTGTATTACACGGGTGCTTGTTAAAAAATATCTTAAATTTTAAAATTAATGTAAAAAAATATTTTAAATTTTATTGCTTTTTACAAAAATATATATATATATATATATATATATATATATATATGTATGTATATATATATATTATTATATATTTTAGAATGACATTTGTTACTTGTGAGACTTATATGTATCATATTATAGTAATTTTTATAACTTATATCATATAACTACTTGAAATATAAATATATTAATTGATAAATAATTTTATTTTTCCAATTAATATTAAAAATAATTTTATTATTGTTATAAACATAAATATAATTTATTTATTTTTATACATACAATATAGATGTTAAATCGAAGTTCATCAAGAGATGATTAATTTAATATATTATATGTAAAACTGATAAAAAATACAAAAGTTATTAACTTTTAAAATACATTTTCAATTCAATGTAATAAGAAATTATACTAAAAGAAATTAATAAATGTAATATGACCATAAATAATCGACATATTTATAGATAATTCGGACCTAACTATTTTTGAATTGGAAGTAAAATAAAAATTACCCAGGCCTAATAACGAAGCATGTAATTTTGCCACATAGGATCCCGAAGCATACGGGTATGCCACTTAGGCTCAGCACGTTTTGAATTAATATAGAGGGGGATTTTGAAATAGTATGTCTGCCAGAATAGAAAGGAAAATTCTAGTATAGGGCTCAACTTTGAAGTATTTTATCATATTAAGGCCTCAATTTATATCTTTTTCAATACAAGATCTCAAATATTATATATTCTTAATGGAGGGCTCATATTTATTTTTTAACTCTTAAATTAGGGCTTATTACTAACACTGTTACTTAACAGTTAATTAAACATGATATTGATTTTTTTTTCTTGTTTATTTAAAAAAAAAAAAAAAGCAGACGAACAATTCTCTTTTTCTCATAGGAACCAGTGTTTTGTGACCCGGACCGGCCCGGCGGGTCGACCCGGGACCCGGTCGACCCGGACCCGGACCGGGTTAATTAGACCGGGCAACAACGGACCCGGTCAAACCCGGTCAAAACCCGGTCGTCCCGGCCTTGACCCGGTCGACCCGGGGCATTGACCCGACTGGGTCAACCCGGTTGACCCGGTCTATATGTATTTTTTTTTTATTTTCTTTTTCTTTTTAAAAAATAAAATTATGTATATATATTTATATGATAAATATATACATATTATTACCACTTTAATCAACAAATTTTACATACAAAATATTTAAATTTGTTATTTTTATGTATATTTATATATCACAAAATACTCTATATATAATTTTATAAATTTTAAAATTAATTATCCGGTTCAGCAATTGACCCGGTGACCCGGCGGTTGAACCGGTGACCCGGTGACCCAAAGACCTGCCCGGGTCGATTACCAGGCCGGATTTAAAAACTATGATAAACAGTTCTATTTTTCTCTGTAAATCCTCAATCGTCTCAATTTCAATCCATGTGTCTCTCAAAACCTCCGATGGCGAGCAAAGAAAGGATTAGCTCACGTAAAGCCTTCCGAAAATTGCAGCGAGCGACGTGTTGCTATTCATGATATCTGAACTTCGAATTGCAATTCATTTTGTCATGTTTCGTAATTTTTAGCTTAATTTGTCTTGATGGACAACAATAAAGTCGTGATTTTGGATATCTAGTTGCCACCGTGCCGGTGGCCGAGATGGAGAGGCACACAGCCAGCGTGAACGCCATCTCGTGGACCCCGTAGAGCTGAGGCTCATATGCTCCGCCGGGGCGAAGGACGGGTCGTGTTGTGGGAGCTGCCCACGGTTGCCGGATCCAACGGGATTGATCCGATGTTGTTGTACTGGGTAATTGGAGGGTAAAACTTTTGCATAGCGTGTTGTTGTTTCACATTTTGGAGATGGGATTGTATATGAAGGCCTTAAAACAAGTATATATGTTTGGGAAATTTGCTTTGTTATTTTTCATATCTATTTCAGGCTAAGTGCTTTTGTTCATTTCTGATTGGTAATATGCAAGTGCATTGTTGCTTTGTTACAAGACTTCTTTCTTTATCTTCTTTTTTCTATCTACATTTTTTACTTTGGTTTCAAATTAATGGTGGCTCTTGTTGTACATATGTTGTATGTGTGTGTGTGTGTGTGTGTGTGTTTTATTATTCTTTCTGGTGTAATTTTGTTGTGGAATTTGTGTTGGGTAAATTGGTAGAGGGTTATTAAACATATGCAGCTTAAAGTTTCAAAGACAAAAACAAATTTGGAGGACTTGTAAAGGAAAACTTAATTGTAAATATACTGCATACATATGCCAAACTTGCATGTGAATAAATTTGTAAGTCTTGGAAAGGAATTTTAACTCTGACCACACTCACTTTGAATTTCCGAACATATGCTAAACTTGTGATGATTTTAACCCATCCAAATCTAGTCTGCTAGTTTACACGAGAGGAGTATAAGAGGCTTCATTTCAGTTTTGGACGTTTAACATTAGTTGTGTAGAATGGTATAAAGAGTCGAGACTGATCCTACAATATACTTTCCCTTGTTCATCATAACTACGAAAATATTGATTGATTGTGCATTCACTATAGAAAATGGAACACAACAAACATGGCAATGTCCTCTATCTCCAGTACTTTATTTGCTTCAACTTACCATGTCTACTGCAAGATATTGAGCCATCATAACATCACAAGAATCAAGCAACTTATGACACATATACAAGTCATTCATGATTTAATAAAATAAAAAAATTTAAAAAATTAAATTGTTAGTTACTGATTGAATAAATTCTCTAAGACATGCATATATGTCAACCATATTCAGAAAATAAAAGCTAATTCTAATTTGAGCAGTTAACGATTTTAAACTAATTAATTGATAAGAAACCATACGTAATAAATAAAAAGTTGTTCATTGTAGAAAAATTAAAACATACCGAAGTTCAGTTCATACCATACGAAAAAAAAAAAAAAAAAAATCTAGCCAAATAAAAATGACGGACTCCAATCTGTTGCAATCCCTTCTCTGTTGGATGATGCTAATTGCGGTTGTGAACCTATGTGTCTTGAAGGAGCCCAGTCTAAAGTAACGACCTGCTCTTCATTAGGGAAAGTAGGTCTTGGTAGACTACCGGCTCCTCTTGATGGCTCTCCCTGTCAAGTATTACGTAATTACTAAATCTCAACATATAATAAATAAATGTTCTAAAAAAATTAAGCTCACCTCATGGTTATCCCTTGTAGTTTTACAAGTTCGTTTTTTATGACCAAGATCGCCACAATTTTTACATTTTGTTGGCCCGTATCTTCTTTTAGCTTTATGAGCTTTCTTATCTTCAATCGGGTCCTTTCCTCTCAATTTTTTCGGTCTACCAGCAGGCCTTGTATAACGAGGGGGTAAAATAGGTTCGCGATCACTTTTAGGCCAAAAGTGAGGACCTGCCATAGGATATATGCAATAACCATACGTCTTCAGAAATGTCTCTTTCTTGAAGTACTCACTTACGTAATCTTCATGCTTTCCACCAATGTTATCTACCGCAGCCATGACATGCTTGCAAGGAATTCCCGATATGTCCCATATTCTACAAGTACATGTATGTCTCTCAAGGTTCACAACAAACTTTTCATGCCGACGGGATACCTCAAAGATGGATCGCTGCAAATCTCCACATGGAATTGCTGTCCAAATTTTGCTATCCATAATTGAAGCATTAAGCTTTTTTAGGACATCTGGGCATATTGCACAATGATTTTCCCTCATTTTTTCACCCTTTTCAAACATCTTTCTCATTCTCTGGGTACGTATACCCTCAAGTAATAAAATAATTCCACCACCACGATATTTTAAAATTGAACTATTGAAACACTCAACTATGTTGCTTGTAATTGCAGTGTTCTTGACATGTGATTGAAATCCTGCTTTGCTCCACCTCTCCATACCAATTTTAGTTAAATGTTTCCAAGCCTCAAAACGAATCCGTTGCATTTGATTCATTTGAATATCATAATCGATGATGGTGGTGGCATTTACTGCTGCCCAAAAGATATTTCCAGTCTGGCTATCCTTCCATTTCTTCTGAAAATTTCGAAATAAGTGCAAAACACATAACCTGTTGTATTTTGATGGATAAACATCATCCAAAGCTGAATTCAGAGCCTGCAAATGAAAGTAATCAGAATCAAATTGTTGGAACTAGAAAATTTACAAACATCTGTAATAAAAATCAACTTCTGAGAACTAGAAAAATTAAAAGCAACTGATTATGGTTATGATTAATTTTTTGGCAAAATGATATAATTATTCAAAAAACATACTTATTTATAATCTTAATACAATTTAAAGAAATACTTAATCAAAATCAATTTTCATACAATTAAAAAGAAAGTTATAAACAAAAGTAAAAGGACTTACCGACCCTTAGTCTGAAATAAATGTCCATTTCTCCCCGCGGGGAGAAATATCTCCAATGTCTTTCAACAAATTATGCAAAAACCAAGACCACGTCTCTTTAGACTCTAAAGGAACTACACCAAAAGCTATAAGAAATAGACCGTTATTCCCATCTTGAGCTACGGCCGACAAAACTTGGCCCCGATGATATCCCTTTAGGAAGCATCCATCAATAGCAATCAACGGGCGACATCCTGATAAAAATCCCTTTTTACATGCATCAATGCATATATAAAGTCTTTCAAATCGAGAAGGATTTCCTGGAGCTGAAATCTCAAAGGTAGTTCCGGGATTAGTTCTTAGTAGTTCCTCTCGGTAATCCCATAATTTCGCTTATTGGTCATCTTGATTACCGTTGATAGAATGAAGGGCAAGGTTTCTAACTTTGTATGCTTTAGATGTGCTGATTTTCACATTGAACTTCTCAGAAACATGATCTTGCAACTCCAGTGCAGTCATATTCGGAAATTTACTCAAGTCTCCAGCCACTTTTTTGCTCAGCCATTTGGCATCTACGAACCTAGCTTTCATTCTTCCTTTCTTACAATTATGTTCTTCATAGTATGTCTTCACCTCATAAGTTTCAAGATGACCAACTTTGGAGCAAAAAAGTAGCCATGGACAATCATCCAAGCATTTGGCTCGACACCTTTTATTATCTTTCCTCGTAAACGACAACTCGTAGCCGTTATGTACAGCATAACTTTTCACCATCTCATAAAAATCATTAATGGAAGAGAATTGTTGTCCCATTCGAAAAGTTACTTGTCCGTTCCCAATCTGATGACATTTTGATTGCACTTCATTATCACTATATGATGAATAAGAGTCTGAATCTCCTATTGTTCTCAATTGGTTGCACGATTTTATGGGTCCACTCGACGGATCACTAGCATCACCTAATTGATCTTGTGATGGCTCGCCAAGTTGGATCTCCGGATCTCCATCATTGATGTAAAATGTTGAACCAACATTACCATGATAAGAGTTTTGCATGTACATCTCTGTTAAAAATAAAATAAAATTATAATAATTTCTATCAAACATCTTAATCCAATATAAAATAATTCTAAATTCAACAAAAGCAATCTTGTATTAAGTACACAATCGCACGAATAGTTTTGTGCATGGGAAACAAGGGAGAAAAGAGTACTCCTCCATCAATTTAATTTGTATAATATCCATGGCAAGAACTGAATAAAAATTGAAAGCGATACAATATTTTTATAACCCAACAAACAAAAGCACACGTTGGTTAGATTATAGTTAATGAAGAAATATGACATGTGCAAGGAAAATTAAAGGTAAAACTTGCGAAACATGAAAAAATAATGGGAATTGCAATTTAAGTTTCATGCCTTAAAAAATTAGAAGTGAAACAGATTGCTCACTTCAATTTCCAAAAGGTTTTACATGAGCTAATTCTACCTTTGCTCGCTCTTGTTCGTCCGTCTAGCAAGAGAGGGAAGGCCTATAATCGCAAAAATCGCAGCGAAAGTGAACAGGAAGCACCGTGTATTGAAATTTAGAGGGCTGCAATAGGAGGTTTTGAGAGTAAAAAAAACTGTTCGTCTGCTTCTTTAAAAAAAATAAGAAAAAAAAATTAATATCATGTTTAATTAACTGTTAAGTAACAGTATTAGTAATAAGCCCTAATTTAAGAGTTAAAAGATAAATATGAACCCTCAATTAAGAATATATAAAATTTGAGATCTTGTATTGAAAAAGATATAAATTGAGGCCTTAATATGATAGAATACTTAAAAGTTGAGCCCTATACTAGAATTTTCCCCAGAATATAATGCTAACTGATTCATGAATTTGAAATATATTGTCACGGATCTATACAACTGAGATCCTTATTGCATGAACACACACAAGTATGGAATAAGATTCATCAAAATATCTACTATTTTTTTCGTAAATAAATTAAAAAACAAATACACCAAATTCAATATTATTAATTCAACACATTCATACATTATTCTTTTTTTAGGACAAATTCACAGCATAAGAACGTGTATATATTTCATAATTTTAAAGGAAATCGACTACGAGCAACCATAAATCGTCAATTAACCGTAAAAGACCAATCTCACGTGAAAAATTCAATGTCGATTAACTCAATCCGCATCGAATTCTTTAACCATGTTCATCGAGACACCCAATTTTACCATAAGAAACGACTCGCATCCCATGTATATAAATACACGCTCGGCACAAGAACTCGACCAACATTCGCAATACAATAAATAACACTAAATATTATTCACAAAACAGCCGATATGAGTAGAAACTCAATTATGCGAAAGAAAATAGCCGACGAGGCTCAAAGGGGGGCCACTTTCAACAAGAAAGTGGGAGAACTCTTGAAGGAAGCAAACGAGCTCTCCACCCTCTGCGGGGTCGAGATGGGCATTGTCGTCCACAAGGAAGGGGAGGACAATGCCGTGACATGGCCTTCACGGAGAATATTCAACGAGAGTCTCCAAAAGTTCTTGAACTTTTCGGAACCGGAAAGGGCGGAGAGGATGACCACACACGTGGACTTTCTCGAGCAACTTGTGGCGGCCGAGGCCCGTAAAATGGCCGAGGCCCGGGAGAGGCTCCAAATGCGGAAGGCCCAACAATTGCTGGCCCAAGTGACAACGGGCGAAAAAAGAATGGAGGAGCTCGATTTCCATCAATTGCAAGGTTTGGCGTCGTTTGCTTCTGAGATGCTTAGAAAGATCGGGAATCGTGAGAATGAGTTGAAAGGCGAAGGGTCAGGTAGTTCGAGTAGTTAAGTTGTTCAGGTTTTCGGACCGCCGCCCGATGATGATGATGATGATGATGATGATGATGATAATAATAATAATAATAATAATAATAATGGTTGTGATTGCAGCATTTGAAAATTTTCTGTTGGTAAATAATTTGATACTGTTTTGTTGATGTAAGAAACTGGGGGAAAAGGAAAGCCCATATGAAGCCCAAATGAGGTTCCATCCCAAAACCAATTGGTGAGAGGAGTAGCCCATTAGACTTATAAGGTGGGTCTATTTTCTATGTGTGAACGATGTGGGACAACTCACAAGTGATATTTTAACGCGCCCCCTCACTTGTGAGTCCTGATATCATGTCTCTAACCCAGGCACAAAGTGGGCTCTGATATCATGTCTCTAACCCAGACACAAAGTTGGTCGGGCTCTGATATCATGTCTCTAACTCAGGCACAAAGTGGGCTCTGATATCATGTCTCAAACCTGGCTCTGATACCATGTAAGAAACTGTTGGGATTTATGTTTTGATGATAAGGTTTGTGTTTGTATTTTCTCTTTGGAGAATTCATAATGAAATGGTGTTTATTTTGTTTTCTTTTGTTTCTGAAAGCACATTATGATTTATGATCCCTTTTCTCTATCAATTCCATTAACCATTTTAAAACAAATCAATGAAATAACCATTTGAAGAAAAAAAAAA
>CACSLK010034598.1:29102542-29123717 GCA_902706635.1 Striga hermonthica
AAATGAGCAACAAATAAATTCAGCCAGGGCTCGAAAGAATACCGTTCTCGGGATACAACACACTAAACCAGTAAGAGAAAGGGCCAAACGGGGCTTAACGATTGTCCGTGCGCTCCGACGGGACTCGATGGCTACGTATCGCTTGCCCGAGGATAGCGCGTTACTGCTAGGGACGAGAATGGGACCCACGAACAGCAGCGACGTCTCGTGATGGACAGCAGCGGGGTCCCGCAAACAAAGTGACGAACAACGACCGTGGGCGGTGCCTCGGGACAGCACGGGAAGACTCGCAGACGGAACACGGCGACTGGAAATTCACAACAGTGCTCGGACGGTGGCCTGAGGAAATTAACGGAACTGGAATCTCGCTGGGACTCGGTTCGCCATGATGACACACAACAGCAAGCGACGGAAAAAAAAGGGGGAGCAGTGGGTTTTCGAGAGTGAACGACGGCCTGGACGCTGCTTGACAACAACTGGCGGTGGCAGGACTTGTTGGGTGACCTCGCGACGGGAATGGCGTGGTGATGGCGCGGCAGCAGAGACGAGCTCGCCGGAACGCACGAGGAATATGACGGAATCACGTCGACCCGCGAACGTGGAAGAAGATGGTGGTGATGATTGGCGGCGAACAGGGGCAGCGAGCTCGCGAGGAAGACGATTGGCGATGGCGTGGTGATGGCCTACCGGGACACGACTGGAACACGAGCAGATGATGGTGGCGATCAGATGTTGAAGGTGATGACGGAGGGTCGATGATGAGCGATCGAGAGAGAAGAGATTTCTTCTCTTATTTTGTGAACGGCGAGCACGAGAGATTGGGAGAGAAGAGAAGGGTTTTGGACTTAGGGTCTGTAGGACTATTCTTTTTTTTATGCTAAAGGATTTAATCCCAATACTTAAACATCAAGATTAGGTTTAGCAATTTGCTTTGCCCCAAGATAAAATCTCACGTACACACACGCACAGGATTAGAAAAGCCGGGCTCGGACTGGGCCGATTCTCGGTCCGTTAGACGCTCGCGGGTTCGCGGGCTCGATAAAACCAAAAATATAATCCCGCTTCTTCAATAAATAAAATTTAAAGGCTCGGATGATCGCACGACAATTAAAATATTAACAAATAAAATATATACATATATTTATAATATACATTTAATCACACAATAACAATTAATCTTTATTTTATAGGCAATTTAAACAACTAGGCATTAAATAAATTTACCGTAATATTTATTATTAATAATAATAAAGATAATAAATAATAACTTCGATTAATCCAAAATAATTCATAAACGAACGGGGTGTTACAGTCTACCCATCTTAAAAGGAATTCCGTCCTCGGAATTCGAAATAAAACATCCAAACTCTAAATACAACATCAAACATGAAGTTCGGATATCTCCTCCTATCTCGGTCTCAGTCTCCCCAGTTGCCTCGGACTTGCCGTGCCGATTCCAATGCACCTCGACGAGATCGATTGCCCGGGTCCTCAGCTGATAAACCTTCCGGTCCAGTACGAACACCGGTACCTACGCATAGGTAAGGCCTCGCTCGACCTGCAACTCGACGAAGTCCACCACGTGTTCGGGGTCATGCACTCCGACAACACAGGCGGTAAAGCTAACCGGTAGGCCAAGTCTTTGACTCGTGCGAGAGTCTGAAAGGGTCCGATATAGTGAGGCCGAAGCTTCCCCCTTCTTCCCGAAGCGAACCACACCCATCGGGTGCGACCTTCAGGAAGACATTCGCATCAACATAAATCTCATGGTGATTACATAGCCTCCTATCGAGACTCGAGATTCCGCTCGACAATGCAGCACCACGATTATCTTCCAGTTCGAGGAACATTCCTCATACGGCTAAGCGATTAACAACAAAACTCACTTAATTGAGAATTAAGTGGTTATACATCGGTTCTGTGGAACTTGGAGCTCTCGGTTAAAAGTCTAAAAGACAAGGTTCAAGAGGTTTCTCAACACATATCAGTACAGAAAATGGTTGAACGGTTCAAAAACGAATCCACGGTATAGGACTGACTACAAGGTCAAGGTTTGGCCGTACACACTGACCCGGGGAGTTTGGCGTTCGGTGATGGCGGCGGCATCTCTCATGCGAGTCAACGGTTGGCCACTGCAGTTGGCCTCACGTCTCTCAGCACGGGCGTGCATGCTCGACCACCACTTCGCGTGGCTACACCTAGCCAGGGTCGGTTTTCGGTTCGAGGTACAGAAAAAGAAATTCTCTAACCCCAGGTTCATAATTTCCAAGGTAACAGAATGAAAAAAAATGGTTTACACAAAAATTCCAAACTATGAAAATTTAGGGTTCAATCAAAGATGAATCCATTAGGTACAAAACAATTTCAACGGTTTCAAGGGTGTCAAACTTTGTAAGGCATAAATCGAGTTCCAAGTCCACCACCTTATTAAATCAATACAATATCCACTGAACAACCAATGATATAGGTCGGGAAAACTTTCCCAAAGAAACGAAGATCGGCTCCTTAACCAGGAATAACCTCAATCCCAGCAATCATTACCGAGTAATGAAACGCTTAGCTCATTCGACTCTTCCGACTAATAGTGTCGGCCGTCACGTCAGCTCTCGGGCAAGTAGCTAGCCGTGCCGGCAGTCTTAAATGAGTTTCCAACGATTACAAAGAACGAATATCAAAAGTGAAGGTGGCTCTGCACTCCACGATGTGCCTGTACCAGGCACGACTACCCTCCTTAAAAGATTCTCAAAATCCTTTAAGGTGGAACAACACTTCTCGACTCTCTAATTTATACTGAATTAGAGGCATCACAACACAATTAAAGAAATCTAGAGTTCATCATGTAACGCTAGAGTTCGTCAATTTTGAAAGGTGGATAGGTCCTAAGCCCCAATTTAGCACATACATAAGCAATCATGAATAGAGAACATTTCATAATTGATCTCAGTGATACTTATGACTTAAATACCTTGAGCGACGCGGCATGACGAAGACGAGTGGTCGATGCTTAACTCATACAATCATATATGCACATAATTCAAATTTAAGCAGTCTACAGAAACATAGACCTGCTCTGATACCATACTGTAACGCCCCACTTTTATTTGACGAAAGTCAAGGACTTTTCAAAAGGCAACGAAAGTTTTTTTTTTTTCGAAATTCTATTCATAAATCGTTTGGCGTTACTCGGCATAAAATCAACAATTACGAACTTTCACATATCAATTACTCGCAAGTAATTTAAACATCATCAAACATCCAGAGTCAAATCGAAACCACCCTCACAGGGTTTTAAACAAAGTTTCGAAATTGATTATTAGCAAACAGGGCATCTCCCCAAACCAGTGTTCACATTTCTCAAATAATAGATAATCCAAGATCATAATAATTACCCAGAGTTCAACATGATGACAAAAATAATCATAATATAATAACAAAGCGGAAGCTACAAAATAAGGTCCGGTCAAACGACCGACCACCACTCGTCTCTCGCCGCCATGCAGCCGTCAGCTCAACCTGCATCAATGAAGAGCAGGTGGGGATGAGCACAGATAGAAACCGTTGTGCTCACCGCTATGCGCATGAACAGTTAATATAAGTGAGTACAAAAGTAAATATGGCATGGTCACAAGTATGAACATAGACACAATATTTCCCATCTCCTATCCATAATCAACAATCAGCCTCATGTGCACACCTATCAGAATAGACTACATTTGGTCCACGTATCGTCTCCCCGCGGGAACTCTAACGTTGCCAAAGTAGGAGAGTCATCCGTCAACCCCGAGGGTTTTAGACGGGAAATCCACTGTCAACCCCGAGGGTATTAGACAGGTATGCCAACCCCGAGGGTTTTAGGCAAGAAATCCATCACAAGAGGAGATTACCCACTCGGGGTACGTTCTATAACAATGGGGATACGTTCGACGGCCGGTACAGCTCACGCCGAAAGTTACACATACACATTTCATACTTTGATCATACCCAAGTAAGTAAATATATTCACAGTTCAAGGCATAGACAATTTAAATAAGACCCACCTGGTATCCGGAGTAAAGCAATAAAACCAGGAAAGCAGCAAGCAGTCGAGGCACAGTTCGTCAAACACCTACATTCGTTGGGACTTGACTTAGAACCTTATCAAGTCTCATCCTATTCTCGTAGTCTTATACATATATAAACTTTGAAAACGCTATATGTATAAGTCTTTTCAGTTGGTGGATATCTTGGCTTGCTTAACTTTTAACACTTAGAACATTGAAGGATCAAATAAACATCACACAGCATGACATGGTTCAGTTATGCCACATAAACATGCCTTTAAACAACACAACTCAATCTAGAATTCTAAACATGAACTTGCAACATTTTTTAGCATGCACGATGGATTTAAAATGCGTGTAGTTTTCAGTCTACAAATCATATCATGATGAAACCACTTGGGAAATATCTCTAATTCATGCCTCTATCACTTTCATGAAGAACACTCAAGCAGATAAAATTATTTAAAGGCACTTAACACAGAAAACATCCAAAACATAGGTGCAGTCAAAATGTTCAAACAAGGTGGCGACATTTTGATAATAATACGAGCTACGAAGCACATATCAACATGAATTATATCTCATTTGAAAGAAAAAAAAGTAGACCTATCACTTTAATGAAGGGCATAAGTTCATACGAGCACATTACGACACGATTAACAGGACACACATTAATTACACACAAGCTGCCGGGTAGCAAGAAAACTGGACGCGCAATATTCTCGTAAAAATCATAACTTATTCGATATAGCTCGGAATTACGAAATTCCAAAGCCCAGATACAGACAACTGAACATACTACATTTTATAAGAAGAAAGCAACCTCAAATAATCGGTCTCGGATGGCTTAAACGGAGGTGCAACAGAAACAGCAAACAATTTTTTTGAATATGCAGCACCTTAGTAAAAAGGCAATATATCAAGCTATTCAACTCCAATTTATACAAACTCAAAACCTACATAATCTACACATGGAAATCTACAATTGTTATGAAGAGAACTTTTTCATATGAACACTTTCGGGTCATCAAAACAGATGACACATTCAATACTTAGACACAGCCATGGTTCATAAAACAGGGTGTAATTCCCACTTAGAAAAATCATATAAAATTCAAATCAACTCTTTTTTCAGAAATTCAAACTCTCACAAGCATCTTACAACATTTACTACATTTGACATGAAGAACATATTTTCATTCAGGCATGCTAAGATCATCAAAAATAGTCATGAAATAAGATCAACTTTTCTGCCCGAGTTCATAAAAAAACTGCACGCCTGTCGGCCTTTGAAAATTCATATAAAATCCATTTCGACTCCGAATCACAAAATTCCAAAACTCAGAGAAACCTAACTCAAAATGCTACAATTCTTATGATGAACACTTAACCAGAAAACAACTTCTATGATATGAAAATCTGAGCACAAACAGAGGCCATAACTTGACATTTTTCAATCAAATTCAACCAAAATCACACTCATGAACATAGCAACCAAAACACGTAGTTCATATGTTAAGAAAGCCTCGATTTCCATTCTTTAAGACTTAAACATTCGATAAATCGCAATCACGTTGTTTGAGGTCCAACTCGGTCTTATTAATCACGATAAAACAATAAAATCTTATCGATTTCACTTGAATTATTACATATATTGGTTTGATAGTAAATGAGCAACAAATAAATTAAGCCAGGGCTCGAAAGAATACCGTTCTCGGGATACGACACACTAAACCAGTAAGAGAAAGGGCTAAACGGGGCTTAACGATTGTCCGTGCGCTCCGACGGGACTCGATGGCTACGTATCGCTTGCCCGAGGATAGCGCGTTACTGCTAGGGACGAGAATGGGACCCACGAACAGCAGCGACGTCTCGTGATGGACAGCAGCGGGGTCCCGCAAACAAAGTGACGAACAACGACCGTGGGCGGTGCCTCGGGACAGCACGAGAAGACCCGCAGACGGAACACGGCGACTGGAAATTCACAACAGTGCTCGGACGGTGGCCTGAGGAAATTAACGGAACTGGAATCTCGCCGGGACTCGGTTCGCCATGATGACACACAACACCAAGCGACGGAAAAAAAAGGGGAGCAGTGGGTTTTCGAGAGTGAACGACGGCCTAGACGCGGCTTGACAACAACTGGCGGTGGCAGGACTTGTTGGGTGACCTCGCGACGGGAATGGCGTGGTGATGGCGCGGCAGCAGAGACGAGCTCGCCGGAACGCACGAGGAATATGACGGAATCACGCCGACTCGCAAACGTGGAAGAAGATGGTGGTGATGATTGGCGGCGAACAGGGGCAGCGAGCTCTCGAGGAAGACGATTGGCGATGGCGTGGTGATGGCCTACCGGGACACGACTGGAACACGAGCAGATGATGGTGGCGATCAGATGTTGAAGGTGATGACGGAGGGTCGATGATGAGCGATCGAGAGAGAAGAGATTTCTTCTCTTATTTTGTGAACGGCGAGCACGAGAGATTGGGAGAGAAGAGAAGGGTTTTGGACTTAGGGTCTGTAGGACTATTCTTTTTTTTTTATGCTAAAGGATTTAATCCCAATACTTAAATATCAAGATTAGGTTTAGCAATTTGCTTGGCCCCAAGATAAAATCTCACGCACACACACGCACAGGATTAGAAAAGCCGGGCTCGGACTGGGCCGGTTCTCGGTCCGTTAGACGCTCGCGGGTTCGCGGGCTCGATAAAACCAAAAATATAATCCCGCTTCTTCAATAAATAAAATTTAACGGCTCTGATGATCGCACGACAATTAAAATATTAACAAATAAAATATATACATATATTTATAATACACATTTAATCACACAATAACAATTAATCTTTATTTTATAGGCAATTTAAACAACTAGGCATTAAATAAATTTACCGTAATATTTATTATTAATAATAATAAAGATAATAAATAATAACTTCGATTAATCCAAAATAATTCATAAACGAACGGGGTGTTACAGTCTACCCACCTTAAAAGGAATTCCGTCCTCGGAATTCGAAATAAAACATCCAAACTCTAAATACAACATCAAACATGAAGTTCGGATATCTCCTCCTATCTCGGTCTCAGTCTCCCCAGTTGCCTCGGACTTGCTGTGCCGATTCCAATGCACCTCGACGAGATCGATTGCCCGGGTCCTCAGCTGATGAACCTTCCGGTCCAGTACGAACACCGGTACCTACGCATAGGTAAGGCCTCGCTCGACCTGCAACTCGACGAAGTCCACCACGTGTTCGGGGTCATGCACTTCGACAACACAGGCGGTAAAGCTAACCGGTAGGCCAAGTCTTTGACTCGTGCGAGAGTCTGAAAGGGTCTGATATAGTGAGGCCGAAGCTTCCCCCTTCTTCCCGAAGCGAACCACACCCATCGGGTGCGACCTTCGGGAAGACATTCGCATCAACATAAATCTCATGGTGATTACATAGCCTCCTATCGAGACTCGAGATTCCGCTCGACAATGCAGCACCACGATTATCTGCCAGTTCGAGGAACATTTCTCATACGGCTAAGCGATTAACAACAAAACTCACTTAATCGAGAATTAAGTGGTTATACATCGGTTCTGTGGAACTTGGAGCTCTCGGTTAAAAGTCCAAAAGACAAGGTTCAAGAGGTTTCTCAACACATATCAGTACAGAAAATGGTTGAACGGTTCAAAAACGAATCCACGGTATAGGACTGACTACAAGGTCAAGGTTTGGCCGTACACACTGACCCGGGGAGTTTGGCATTCGGTGATGGCTGCGGCATCTCTCATGCGAGTCAACGGTTGGCCACTGCAGTTGGCCTCACGTCTCTCAGCACGGTCGTGCATGCTCGACCACCACTTCGCGTGGCTACACCTAGCCAGGGTCGGTTTTCGGTTCGAGGTACAGAAAAAGAAATTCTCTAACCCCAGGTTCATAATTTCCAAGGTAACAGAATGAAAAAAAATGGTTTTACACAAAAAATCCAAACTATGAAAATTTAGGGTTCAATCAAAGATGAATCCATTAGGTACAAAACAATTTCAACGGTTTCAAGGGTGTCAAACTTTGTAAGGCATAAATCGAGTTCCAAGTCCACCACCTTATTAAATCAATACAATATCCACTGAACAACCAATGATATAGGTCGGGAAAACTTTCCCAAAGAAACGAAGATCGGCTCCTTAACCAGGAATAACCTCAATCCCAGCAATCATTACCGAGTAATGAAACGCTTAGCTCATTCGACTCTTCCGACTAATAGTGTCGGCCGTCACGTCAGCTCTCGGGCAAGTAGCTAGCCGTGCCGGCAGTCTTAAATGAGTTTCCAACGATTACAAAGAACGAATATCAAAAGTGAAGGTGGCTCTGCACTCCACGATGTGCCTGTACCAGGCACGACTACCCTCCTTAAAAGATTCTCAAAATCCTTTAAGGTGGAACAACACTTCTCGACTCTCTAATTTATACTGAATTAGAGGCATCACAACACAATTAAAGAAATCTAAAGTTCATCATGTAACGCTAGAGTTCGTCAATTTTCAAAGGTGGATAGGTCCTAAGCCCCAATTTAGCACATACATAAGCAATCATGAATAGAGAACATTTCATAATTGATCTCAGTGATACTTATGACTTACATACCTTGAGCGACACGGCATGACGAAGACGAGTGGTCGATGCTTAACTCATACAATCATATATGCACATAATTCAAATTTAAGCAGTCTACAGAAACATAGACCTGCTCTGATACCATACTGTAACGCCCCACTTTTATTTGACGAAAGTCAAGGACTTTTCAAAAGTCAACGAAAGTTTTTTTTTTCGAAATTCTATTCATAAATCGTTTGGCGTTACTCGGCATAAAATCAACAATTACAAACTTTCACATATCAATTACTCGCAAGTAATTTAAACATCATCAAACATCCAGAGTCAAATCGAAACCACCCTCACAGGGTATTAAACAAAGTTTCGAAATTGATTATTAGCAAACAGGGCATCTCCCCAAACCAGTGTTCACATTTCTCAAATAATAGATAATCCAAGATCATAATAATTACCCAGAGTTCAACATGATGACAAAAATAATCATAATATAATAACAAAGCGGAAGCTACAAAATAAGGTCCGGTGAAACGACCGACCACCACTCGTCTCTCGCCGCCATGCAGCCGTCAGCTCAACCTGCATCAATGAAGAGCAGGTGGGGATGAGCACAGATAGAAACCGTTGTGCTCACCGCTACGCATGAACAGTTAATATAAGTGAGTACAAAAGTAAATATGGCATGGTCACAAGTATGAACATAGACACAATATTTCCCATCTCCTATCCATAATCAACAATCAGCCTCATGTGCACACCTATCAGAATAGACTACATTTGGTCCACGTATCGTCTCCTCGCGGGAACTCTAACGTTGCCAAAGTAGGAGAGTCATCCGTCAACCCCGAGGGTTTTAGACGGGAAATCCACTGTCAACCCCGAGGGTATTAGACAGGTATGCCAACCCCGAGGGTTTTAGGCAGGAAATCCATCACAAGAGGAGATTACCCACTCGGGGTACGTTCTATAACAATGGGGATACGTTCGACGGCCGGTACAGCTCACGCCGAAAGTTACACATACACATTTCATACTTTGATCATACCCAAGTAAGTAAATATATTCACAGTTCAAGGCATAGACAATTTAAATAAGACCCACCTGGTATCCGGAGTAAAGCAATAAAACCAGGAAAGCAGCAAGCAGTCGAGGCACAGTTCGTCAAACACCTACATTCGTTGGGACTTGACTTAGAACCTTATCAAGTCTCATCCTATTCTCGTAGTCTTATACATATATAAACTTTGAAAACGCTATATGTATAAGTATTTTCAGTTGGTGGATATCTTAGCTTGCTTAACTTTTAACACTTAGAACATTGAAGGATCAAATAAACATCACACAGCATGACATGGTTCAGTTATGCCACATAAACATGCCTTTAAACAACACAACTCAATCTAGAATTCTAAACATGAACTTGCAACAATTTTTAGCATGCACGATGGATTTAAAATGCGTGTAGTTTTCAGTCTACAAATCATATCATGATGAAACCACTTGGGAAATATCTCTAATTCATGCCTCTATCACTTTCATGAAGAACACTCAAGCAGATAAAATCATTTAAAGGCACTTAACACAGAAAACATCCAAAACATAGGTGCAGTCAAAATGTTCAAACAAGGTGGCGACATTTTGATAATAATACGAGCTACGAAGCACATATCAACATGAATTATATCTCATTTGAAAGAAAAAAAGTAGACCTATCACTTTAATGAAGGGCATAAGTTCATACGAGCACATTACGACACGATTAACAGGACACACATTAATTACACACAAGCTGTCAGGTAGCAAGAAAACTGGACGCGCAATATTCTCGTAAAAATCATAACTTATTCGATATAGCTAAAAATTACGAAATTCCAAAGCCCAGATACAGACAACTGAACATACTACATTTTATAAGAAGAAAGCAACCTCAAATAATCGGTCTCGGATGGCTTAAACTGAGGTGCAACAGAAACAGCAAACAATTTTTTTGAATATGCAGCACCTTAGTAAAAAGGCAATATATCAAGCTATTCAACTCCAATTTATACAAACTCAAAACCTACATAATCTACACATGGAAATCTACAATTGTTATGAAGAGAACTTTTTCATATGAACACTTTCGGGTCATCAAAATAGAGGACACATTCAATACTTAGACACAGCCATGGTTCATAAAAACTGGGTGTAATTCCCACTTAGAAAAATCATATAAAATTCAAATCAACTCCTTTTTTCAGAAATTCAAACTCTCACAAGCAGCTTACAACATTTACTACATTTGACATGAAGAACATATTTTCATTCAGGCATGCTAAGATCATCAAAAATAGTCATGAAATAAGATCAACTTTTCTGCCCGAGTTCATAAAAAAACTGCACGCCTGTCTGCCTTTGAAAATTCATATAAAATCCATTTCAACTCCGAATCACAAAATTCCAAAACTCACAGAAACCTAACTCAAAATGCTACAATTCTTATGATGAACACTTAACCAGAAAACAACTTCTATGATATGAAAATCTGAGCACAAACAGAGGCCATAACTTGACGTTTTTCAATCAAATTCAACCAAAATCACACTCATGAACATAGCAACCAAAACACGTAATTCATATGTTAAGAAAGCCTCGATTTCCATTCTTTAAGACTTAAACATTCGATAAATCAGAATCACGTTGTTTGAGGTCCAACTCGGTCTTATTAATCACGATAAAACAATAAAATCTTATCGATTTCACTTGAATTATTACATATATTGGTTTGATAGTAAATGAGCAACAAATAAATTCAGCCAGGGCTCGAAAGAATACCGTTCTCGGGATACGACACACTAAACCAGTAAGAGAAAGGGCCAAACGGGGCTTAACGATTGTCCGTGCGCTCCTACGGGACTCGATGGCTACGTATCGCTTGCCCGAGGATAGCGCGTTACTGCTGGGGACGAGAATGGGACCCACGAACAGCAGCGACGTCTCGTGATGGACAGCAGTGGGGTCCCGCAAGCAAAGTGACGAACAACGACCGTGGGCGGTGCCTCGGGACAGCACGGGAAGACCCGCAGACGGAACACGGCGACTGGAAATTCACAACAGTGCTCGGACGGTGGCCTGAGGAAATTAACGGAACTGGAATCTCGCCGGGACTCGGTTCGCCATGATGACACACAACAGCAAGCGACGGAAAAAAAAGGGGGAGCAGTGGGTTTTCGAGAGTGAACGACGGCCTGGACGCGGCTTGACAACAACTGGCGGTGGCAGGACTTGTTGGGTGACCTCGCGACGGGAATGGCGTGGTGATGGCGCGGCAGCAGAGACGAGCTCGCCGGAACGCACGAGGAATATGACGGAATCACGCCGACTCGCGAACGTGGAAGAAGATGGTGGTGATGATCGGCGGCGAACAGGGGCAGCGAGCTCGCGAGGAAGACGATTGGCGATGGCGTGGTGATGGCCTGCCGGGACACGACTGGAACACGAGCAGATGATGGTGGCGATCAGATGTTGAAGGTGATGACGGAGGGTCGATGATGAGCGATCGAGAGAGAAGAGATTTCTTCTCTTATTTTGTGAACGGCGAGCACGAGAGATTGGGGGAGAAGAGAAGGGTTTTGGACTTAGGGTCTGTAGGACTATTCTTTTTTTTTAGCAATTTGCTTGGCCCCAAGATAAAATCTCACGCACACACACGCACAGGATTAGAAAAGCCGGGCTCGGACTGGGCCGGTTCTCGGTCCGTTACACGCTCGCGGGTTCGCGGGCTCGATAAAACCAAAAATATAATCCCGCTTCTTCGATAAATAAAATTTAACGGCTCGGATGATCGCACGACAATTAAAATATTAACAAATAAAATATATACATATATTTATAATACACATTTAATCACACAATAACAATTAATCTTTATTTTATAGGCAATTTAAACAACTAGGCATTAAATAAATTTACCGTAATATTTATTATTAATAATAATAAAGATAATAAATAATAACTTCGATTAATCCAAAATAATTCATAAACGAACGGGGTGTTACACTATAGATACTACATACAACATATTATATACTATACTAGATACTGCATATTACATATTTTATATTGGATACTACATATTATATACTGGATACTACATATATACTTTATAGTACATACTACATATTACAATTCAAAATACTATATACTACATAGTACCTATTATACTTTACATACTACATATTACATAGTAGATACTACATACTACAAACTGATGCAGAAGAAGTATAAAGTATTATTATTATTATTATTATTATTATTATTATTATTATTATTATTATTATTATTATTATTATTATTATTATTATATTGTTATTATTTAATAAGTAGTAGTAGCTTAGGGAATAAGCTGATTTTAGGGTTACAAGTTTATTTAAAGGACTCTCATCTTTTGTGTTAAGCAGTTGAATTTGAGAATGAATTAAAATTACTGGTGTTCTTTCGGGAGAGTATCCCAAGTTCGAGAGAGTATCCCAAGTTCTTTCGGGAGAGAAGATTATTATTATTATTATTATTATTATTATTATTATTATTATTATTATTATTATTATTATTATTATTATTATTATTATTCTTTAATTATCTTGATTAGTTGGTTAGGAAGATATTTTAGTTACTTGTTTGACAAGTTAAGGACTCCTAGATATTGAACTCTATTTATTAGCAGTCTGGCCAGAATGTACTGGAGTTGAATATTGAATGAAATAAGATATCGTGTTTTTCTTTTGGGAGAGTATCCCGTGTTCTGGAGAGAGTATCTCCTTGTATCGTTTTATCTTCCCATTCGGCTGCTTTTCCCTACATCAGTTGGTATCAGCAGTCAGTACGATCGCGATGTCGCCGGGACGAGAAGATGCTGTAAACGAACTACGTGATGCAACCTTCAACGATCGGTCTCAACAGATTGATTACCGATTTCAAGAGTTGGACGTGCGTTTCACGAATTTGTTTGCCGATCTTTCGACGGGGATCGAGGATGTGTGTTTGACGCCGAACAACGTGGTTGTTACGGAATGGAAGACGGACCGTGATGGAGGCCGTGACTATCGCGGGGGATACAGAGGCGGTCGTGATGGAAGCAACCATGTCGGGGCGCCCCGACATTCGTTCGTGTTCGTCCGTTTATTGGTTCGACAAGTTCGTGTTTGAATTGTTCGAACACGAACAATTTTTTCTTTTAATGTCATACAAGTTATTTTATTTAATATATAATACATATTCATATTTATATATATTATAATATATATGTATATATACATACAAAATTATTCTAAGTACTTAAATTTGATATTTTAAGCACCAAATTAAATTGGTAAAATTCACAATACAAAGGCTAATTCAAAAATTAATCCTAAGTCAACATTTTTGTAAATCTCGATATTGAAGGATAAGAAAAGAATTTGCGCAGAAATAAATAGGATCGCCTAGCGGCAGGATGGTATGGAAAGGGGCCTTGAGGGTTTGACTCACCTACACGCGGGTTCGATCCCCCTCAACCGTGAACCTTCAACCATTTTTTTATGAGAATACGTTTTACAATTAATGGATGCCCGCGAAATGGATGCGACTCGTGAAACAGACTTCGCGCGCGCAAGTTTTTGCTTCTGAACATGGCGCGCACCTCGCGGGCGCGAATTATTTGTAAAATGTATAACCAAAATTCATTTTTTCATTATTATTTTTTTTAAAAAAGTATTGTGCTACGTTTTATATTGTAATATTAAAAAAAAAAAGTTTTACAATTGTTTAACCCAAAAAACATGTTTTAAATATTCAAAACACCCAACTAAACCAAAAATACACTAACAAATCAACCAATCTACCGTAAATACCACAACAAGGGTTTTAAATAAATTATCCAAACAAATCTATAGTAATATAAAGAGGTTGTTGGAAAAATACAAAAATAGCATGTTTGACTAAAAAAATAAGGTTTTTGACTTACTACTTTAAGTAACAATTACTACTTTAAGTAATAATCATGCAGGTCCCACAAAATAATGTCGAATGAATTCTGTGCAAAATGAAATTTGATTTGATTAACCAATACAACCGAAATATGTTCAAAATGCGGATTCTGTTCCAAATTAGTTTGAATTTTCTTCACCAATGCGGATTCTATTCAAAACATTATTTGGATTTTCTTAAGCACTAAAACCGGAATCCGTGCTAATCCAATTTGTATTCACAATCAATTTATACAACGCTTTAAATCTCAATATAAATAATTAATTTGTATGTCCTCAAAATTGGTTTGGATTTTGTTAACTAATTTTAACGGATTCTGTGCAAAATTATTTTGGAATCTTAACTAATTTAGGCGGATTATGTGAGATTTTATAAAATAAAACTAATGGGACCCACGTGTTAAAATTAAAGTTAATTAATTAATCTCTCAAAGTAATATTAATTTGGAATAAGTAAACTAATTTAAGTGTATTCTTTGAGATTTATATGATCACAGTTTTCACAATAATACAAGATCTTCAAGATGATTGAAATTGCCCGTGTAAAAAGGAATAATTGACCTGGTAAATGCAAGAAAACCCGATCGGATCTGACGGGATATTCATAATCACATCAATCGGATATTATCCTTTAAAAAGATTAGTACAATCCATAAATCCGTAAATATTTTTAAACGCCATATAATAATCACAATACTTATTTTCAGCCAGTATAGTAAGGTATACTGGTTTTTGTAGTATTTGCTGCGGGTTTTTTTTTTCCCCTATCATAATTGGATTAGGGATGTTACTTATTTTCTGCTTTTTGTTTCCTTTTAATATTGTATTTTCTTATCAATACTTGTGCTGTTTGAGGACTATGCGGCAAAGAGATTAGACTACATTAAAAAGTGAACCATCGATTGGCCGAAAATTGGCTGCTAATTAATACATGCTGCTTAGCCATGAAAATGAAAGTTTGCAGTTTTTATGTTACATCGTTTTATCAATGATTTTTTTCATTTTTTTTTAAAATTTTTTATTTTTGTAATTGATACTGTAACTTGATGCGTTTACTTGAATTTGCTTATAATACCCTCGAATGATAGTAGGGTTGTAAATGAATTGAATCAAAATGAATATTCAGAGATTCGATTCGAATTCGTTAAAAAATTTGGAGATTCGAAATTCTTATTCGATTCGTTAACGAACTCATTTTTTCATTCGTTTAGTATATTCGAACATATTCGATTCGATTCGAAATTCGTTTTCAAAAAAAATATTATAATAAAAATAATTTTTATTTTTCATGTACTTTTAGAAAAAAATGTTAATTTAGGATGTTTTTACTTTTTATGTCATAAAAATATTAAAAACATAACAATATATATAGATATATATTATAAACAAAATGTATACTATATTAATTTATAAAATTTATATAATTATTGTTAGCGAATCGAATATTCGAATTTCGAATTAAATATCTGCAAATTCAAATTTGGATTCGTTTAACTTTCGAGTATAAAACATTATTCGTATTCAAATTCGAATCACGAATATCAAATTGAATAAAAAAAATTTAATTTGTTTACAAGACTATCGTGGAAGGTGATCTGGAATCCCGAACTAAATCCACAAAAATCTTTTTAATATCAATTTTAATTATTTCCACTTATGAGTCTAATATTTTGAAAAGAATTCGTATTTTCATTTTTAGATGGCTTTATTGAAACGCGTTAGTGGAATTTTTTTTTTGTAATATCGAAAAGAAATAACCATTCTCAGCATAGTGCACCTACTAATTAGTTTTTTTTTTAATATGGAAAAGAAATATGATTTTAATATATTTATTAATTAGTTTTTTTTATTATTTTTATATTTTATTTTGGCAGCATAATGTTTGAATTGTGCTTCTAATTATTCTGCGATGAATATGTTGTGCTCCATGTTGTTAATTCATTATGTTATGAAGGTAAATCATATTTTACATGATCCTTAATTTTTTTTACAATTATACTTGATATTCTAAAATTGTTTTTATATTGCAGGATTGTCAAAATGCTTTAAGAAAAGCAGTCTCTTTGTTTAAATTTTTTATAGGAGTTTATTAAATCATAATGTATATTTTTTAACCATTTATATAATATAATGTTAAGTTGCAGCAATAAACTATTTTGCCAATTTTATTTCTTCAATAAATAATTAAATATAAACCAAAGCTCTTTTGTTAGGTAAATTTTTTACGTTTTATTAAAATTTTAATAAATTACTTGGTGCCTTATGGATGGTAGAATAATAGTTGAGTAATATAAACGAGTTAGAATTGATAGTACATATGAAAGTACGCTTAGATTTTTTACCAAAAAATATAACCGAATTTTACAAATCTTATCAGGCGGAAACAAATTTTTTAAAGAATTTAGGTACAATAATTATTTTATATTTATGATTTAGGTACAATAATTATTTTATATTTATGAAATTTTATTAGCATTTTGTATTTTTTGAAAAAACAAAATACCATATAAGGAAATTTGAGTACGTACACATGATTTATGTTATTTTGGAAACAAAATCCTAATTTCAATTTTTAGTAAAACATGTGATACATTCTATAAAACAAAAAATATACAACATATTTATCTCCTGGAAATAAATTTTATCATTTTAAGATTAAAAAACAAATCCGATAGAATCATTTTGAATACCGCGCGATCATGTAATTTTTTTTTTTTATGAACAAAATTTTAATTTCAAAATTTTTAAAGTGCATGATACATTCTGAAAAAATGATATATTATATGCTTATCTCTTATAAAAAAAATTGGATAATGTAAGTTATATAAAAATCGGATAATGTGACCATCTGACAACATCTACATACCCTATTTTATTTAAAATCGGACTATATTTTTTTTTGCCAATAATTCATATCATAAATATTGGTAAAAATATGTGACATTTGGCGGTAAAAATTAAATATATATATTTTTAGAATTTTTTTCCAAAAAAATATAACAAAATTTGACAAAATTTATCACTTGGAACAAAAATCTTTTGAAATATAGGTGTAGATTTTTATTTTGGATTAATTCACAAAATTTTTTTGTATTTCCAAAAAATTCATAATTATTTAAGAAAATTTAAGTACATACACATGATTTTTTATTTTTGGAAACAAAATTCCAAGTTCATTTTTTATTTTTTTGGTAAAACCACGTGATACATTAAAAAAAATAAAAAATGAATATGCAACATGTTTATCTCTTGAAAACAAAACTTATCATTTTAATATGTAATTTAAGTTTTTTAAATTACGGATTAAAAAAAAAGTCTTATAAAATCATTTAAAATATTGATACTTAATATGATCAAGCAAACAAATCTTATAACATTATCAACGGGATAGTCAATTATCTAGAGTTCGATAAATTACTCAACTACTTAAATTTTCTAATTGGATAGTTTATCAAAATATTTATTTTATGGATTCACATTAAAGTCAAATCGAATTTCATAATAAATTTAAAATGACAATTATTTTGAAATGAATATTATGTAATTTATTATCAGAACGTTCACCGTACGGGTTACATACTAATTTTAAATTGAATGTTTTATGTAATTTTGAACAATTTAAATTTCATATAATATTTTCAATTAATTAATATAGGTAACTTATATTACATAATGCTTCCATATTTTTAATTATGAATAGTATTTAATGAGCATTTTTTAACTTATACATATTAACGAGTATCACTTACCCATACGCAAATTTTGTATAACATATTGATTCATTATTTTTAATTTATAAATATTAGTTAATGAGCATTTTTAATTTATAAATATTAATGAATATCTCTTACCCGTGCATCGCACGGGATTCGTACTAGTACAAATAAACCATCCAAACAAATCCAAATAAACCATCCAATTTAATCAAAATAAACACTAACAAATCTAGTTTTCCACACATCACGAAGTCTAGATCTATCGGTGCGAGAATGTGAGGACGGACACTCATCCACAACATAATCAGGATTACTTCATTACTAAAGATTTGATTTATTAAGTTCAAAATAAATTTTTTTTTAGTTATTAGTTAACGGGCAGGTACATCTAGTATACTGTCCCCTATCATTTCTGTAGCGTGTCCGACGATCCATTTGCATGCGATAGCATCTCGTTTGCTTGCGACCGGTTCTAGGCTTCAAGATAATGTTTTCCCAATGCGGTATCAAATTCCATCCGATCGGGCCCCATGTATTCGGATTACCAACTGGAGCAAAACTCCAATTAGTAAATTGAGCTACCTAGGTATCCGTCCAAAAGTGTGAATCCTACAACAACTTCGGTTGATCCCCAATGTCACGACAGACGGTTATTGCATGAGAGCATGGTTTCCTATGTGTCTGCCACTTCCGACAACTACAATGTTTTTTGTGGTAATCAACCGTATACCTGTTTTTCCCCAGTGATTTATATATATAAAAAACCAAAAATATGAATGGACAGGAAAAAAAAACCATATACCTGTTTTGTCCTCTTCCCTAGCCCGCAGACCGGTTATCAACCTGTACCTGGACCTGTTGGCGTTCATACATCGCACAGTATGAGTTGCGTTTGTCCTCTCCAATTCCGAATAGACGGGATAGTGCTCATTAGCAATGAGATTCCTGCATTTTGTGGACTTCTTTTGTTCATGTTCAAACAAATCCAGAGTTTTGTTAAATTTGGTGTGTACCAAAGCTCTGCAAGGCAGGAACCTAACACCTTTCAAGACGTTGTTGTAACTCTCCGACATATTGGTTGTAAATGTTCCTCATCTATGTCCTTCATCTCCAAACAGGGTCCACTTGTTCAAAGGAACTTTGAAAAGGTACTCGTGTGCATCGGGATTAAATTCATTGAGTCGCTCTTTTGTCTGCTGAAACTTTCGCTCCGACAACTGTGAACCCAAATCCCAACACCAACTCCGGATTTTCTTACTCATAAACTTAGTAACCACGTTGCTTCGAAGGTGTCGAAGGCAAATCCGGTGATATGCAGCAGGCTCTTGCCAATCTTTTAATGATTCCATGGAACTGAGTATGCCCTTATCCCTGTCGGAAAGAACGCAGATCTTTCTGTCGAAGACAACATATAACCGCAGATTTGTCAAGAAAAATGACCAACTATCCTTGCTTTTTTCATCAAAATTCGCATAGGAGATTGACAATAGCCGCTTATTCGCAGTCTGTGTTATGGCCACAAACAATTTTCCCTTATACAATCCACGCGAATGTGCGTCATCGATGCTAATAATCGGCGGGCATCTATGGAAGGTTTGAATGGCGGGACGAAACGCCCAGAATACAAGTTTGAATTCTCTGTCTTGATATCGATACGTCATTTTCCCACCCTGTCATTCCCACTGTACAATTGTGGTGGGATTCGCTCTTTGATGTGTGGCAAAAAACCTGCACATTACAAAACGTAATCATTAATAGATAAACAAAGTGACAAACAACACATATTTATAATTAATTTTTGCTTACTGGGGGAGTTCTGCGAAGTTCGATTCCCAATAGCCATACACACGACCAATGGCTTTTTTTCCTTCTGTATCATGCCTTCTTATAGCTGACATCAACTTTCCAACACCTTTTCACATCTGCCTGGATCATTCTAACACTGTAGTCCAATTGCTTTCCAATCTTATTCATTACCAGATTTGAAATTATACGGGCGGTTACATTTTTGTGGTCATTTTTCTCGACCCGTTGCATACAACTATGTCTATCAGTCCATTCCGTTAATTCTCACATTTCGTGAACCCGTTTGCACTTAGTCACCCGAGCATTCCACGCACAAGGTTCATCTTCATTAGATCTGCACACCACTTTGAATGACTTTTTATTAGAATCTTTTGTCCGAACCGCTCTCAACCAATCAACGTTCCAAGCCAAGATACCCTCTTGTGCTTCTTCCTTGCTCCTAAAAAATTGTACCCAAACCTATAGTCTCAATGTCCCCATTCCAAAGTAGAAGAGCAAACTTGTTCTCATCAATCTTCGACGGCTGCCATTCACCCATCTCACGATATATGTGGCGACCGCCACTAAGAAAAGGGTGTTTTTCTTCAATCAATTCGGGTTCACTCTCTTCATTTATCGATCTATCTGATTTGCTTTTTGAGGTCTCATCTGTGAAATCATCTTCACCAGGAACGAAATTTTCATCGCTTTCTTCCCCATTCTAATTTTCTTATTCTCTCACTGTTGAGCTTGTCACTTCTCTAAAATTACGTACATGCGAAGTCGACGTGCCCTCAACATCAATCACTCCCCCGTAACAAGGTGTAACATCCTCAACCTGTGTAACCTGTGTAATTGCCTCCAACGCTACATGCAAATACACATAATGGCGTATAGCACTACATGCAACAGGTATAAATGGCGTATAGCGCTACATACTTTGTTAATTTGTATAAATTTTTTGCAACAGGTATAAATAGCGTATAGCGCTACATGCAACAGGTATAAATGTCCACACCTTTTTTTTTTTT
>CACSLK010034598.1:29135179-29156872 GCA_902706635.1 Striga hermonthica
CAAAAATCCGAATTTACCTTCGTGGGTGTCGAGGAGGACGGTTTGCATGGAGACTTCTTTTTGGAGCCGGCCATTTCTTCACAGAGATGGCGAAGTGACGGAGAAAGAGATAGAGACGAAGATGGCGGGCGATGGTGATGAACGAACACAGAGAGAGACAGCGCAGAGGTGGCGATGGCTATGGCGATGTCGATGAAAAACGAACAGAAAAAGAGAAGAGACCGGCGACGAAAAAACGAGCAGAGAGAGAAGAGAGCGGCGACAGAAAACTGATAAAAATTGAGGAGAGAGAGAGACTTTACTTTATGAATAAAATGGCAAAAAATAAATGAATAATAATAAGCTTGGTTTATATAGGGGGAGTGAAATGGAAAAACAAAATAAAGGGAAGGGAGTGCAGAGGAAAAAAAATTAAAGGGGGAACTGAACAGAATATTGTAAAAGGGAGGGGGGATTTAAATGGAATTTTCCGTATAATTTATGACACTTACTATTAGAGGATGATCAGAAATCATTTCTACTGATATTTGACCTGATGCTCTGTATTATTTTAATTTTTTATTTTTTAGATAGGAGGGGTTTGTGATTGGTTTCACTGTTGTGGGAATAGAATCTTTTGAAAACTCAAGAAAGAAAAAGGGATAGAAGAAAAAATTGAATGCACCTGAATTAACTTTGGACAAAGGCAGTTGGACTTGGATCAGCTTTGACTTCACATTCAAAATCCACAATTTTTTTTTTTATCATTTTTATTATATATTTATTTATAAATAAATATATGGACTTATCAAACATTTAGTGCATAATTTGATAGAAAAATGTTAGAAAACAAACAAATAATAAATAATAAATAAATATAAAAAACACATACAATCCTGAAAACTCCAGACACAGAACAAATTTCCTGGGTAAGTCGATTGTAATTTTGTCTATAATCCGTATGCTCATACAGAGAACTTAACTCGTCACTTGTATCTCGACTCGGTCAAATTCAACTCAAATCAGAGTTCCGCTTACACGTAAAACATCACATCAACGCGTAGTTAAACCTATCGAATGTCACTTGGCGACTAATGTAACTCATGTCGATTAATTTATACATTTCTCTGAGTCGACCATCCATTTTGCAGTAGGACAAACGATCCTCTCGAGCTTTCAAATGTCGCTTGTCGACTAACATAACACATGTCGATAAATTTCTAAGCGAAAACAAAAACAGACTTCTCTGAGTCGACCATCCGTTTTGCAGCAGCAGAACCAACTATTCTCTCCAGCTAACAATGGCGCACCAGGAAAAATAAATTAATTTGAAGTACCAGCATGAATTTGCAAAATATATTATATCAAAAACTGATGAAAGGAACATTGCAAGGATACCACCCTTTCACTTTCTCGTTGCAAAAATGACACTTTTGGCTGTAATAATAATATTGGTTTACTTGAGTCGTTTTTTCGGTCGTAAGAGACTAAAAGTGCAATATTTTGAACACAGACATAAACAGTGGTAGTTATGAAAAGTTGCCATCAATTTATCTTCCTAAAACTTTTGGATTTGCATACCCGAAGATGATCCAAACGAGAAAATAGGACTCTGCAATTCATGCTGTCTGACTCTTCCAGCAAGTTAACAATCTGCAGAACGAGTAAATGAAATGGAAATATAGTAAAACAAAGAAATGTTCATTCATACGTGCAAAGGGTTGGACATGACTTTCAGGAGAAGTTAAAGAAATAAAGTGAGAAGAAAAAATGTGTTACCTCAGGGTAAAATTCTTTTCTCTCGGGCAGGGAATAGATGATTAAGTTCTTCACGCCACGAATCTATTTAAAAGAAGAAAAAAAAAAGCAAAGAAAAAATAATAAAGGATGAATAGGATAAGACTGCAAAACACTGTCTTTCTGCTTCACGTTGGCAAGATTGTGGTCAAGGTTCGGACATGTAGGCAATAATAAAATGTTCTGCTAGAAAAAGAAAATATCCCTGCACGAAAATCAGCTTAATCCCGAAACCTAGCCAACAACCTCGATGAAGAGCAAAGTCAGACTCCAATTGTTTAAAATTAGCAAATGCATGAGTGTCAGTTGCCAATTTATTTCACAACGGTAAATCAACTGAGGAATTACCCAAAACTAGGAAGTGAATCTTTACCATTTTCGAATTCTTATTTTTCTCCAGAACATCATACTATATGTTACAATCTAATTCATTGATTTGAGTTTATCACACTCCAATGTTTTCAGTTCTAATATTGGCATTCCTCAACTCTGAAAAAATAAAAAAAGGACAGATCCATGCAAATCGAGAGGAAAACATGCCTAGATCATGGTGTTCACAGAGCATAACGTTCCATATAGACAAGATCATATCGGACAAGAAACTAGTATTTTTCGTGAAAATCTCGTTTCACATTTTAGCCATAGGTTCACAGGATTACAGAGACAAATCTGATAGCCGATGACGCTTCTTAAAGCTGAAAGTGATACTTTGTTACGAAGAATAATATATGTTTATACTAAACGAATAATATTTGGTATCATAAACTCTTTAATGTTTACTAATGTATAAAAATTAGAATTTTTAAGGTCCACGGAAGTAACAGAGTACCCCAAATAACAAAACAAATTGGGTATCGAATAAATATATAAAAGAGAACTACCTTGTATCTGTAGTAGAAATGGGCTCTCTCGGTATAAAGCATAATTTTCTTTTCCCCTCTGAAAAACTGCCCCCGAACATGAGATATATCGTTTCGTTTTATATACCTGTATAATAGAGTAAAATCTCATTGAAAGTGCTGCAGGGAACTTGAATAGGAACCATCAAATTGAATAAATAAACTCAGAAATATATGCAAAGGAAGTTCAGAATTATGAAAAGAAACAATATTTTCTTACTCTCCGAACAAGCAGACGGAAGCAGCTTGTGACTTCAAATAATTCCGGAGTCGGACAAACTCAAAGTAAGAACTAATAAATATCATTACACCATTCTGCATGAAAAAGAGTATATGCAGAAAGGTTTTACATTTTCTGTGGATGCATGATAATGAAAACACATGACCATATATATATATATATATATATATATCGAGCCCAAATATTACCTGAACAGAATCTTTTATCTTGGGGAAAACCTGGAAAAGAATGAGAAAAATAATGTCAACCCTTGAATGGTGCATACCAAAAGAAGCCAGTTCTAGTTTGAAATTGAAAATCATATAATTAGTCTTCTGATTTTACTCAAAAAATGGCTCTACTAAAATAATTAACGGTGGAAAATTTTCCGAGTCAACCTCCATTGACCATCAGATATGAAACCAGCCAAAAACATGTGTTTCTACATTGTGGTCCAATATCCATGAAAAAATGTGTTTAAAACTTAAAGTTGTCCTAAAACTGGTTTCAAGTGATTTTGCTGTTTGCTTAGTTGCAGCCTCCTACCAATACTTAAAAGGATCTGAATCAAGATCCTACATCATTTCTCCTCTTAATAGAAAAATGATAATATTCGAGCACTCAATTCTAGTAAAGAAAACAAATCACATGACACCCGTTCAATTAGCACGCTACAAATCAGTTTAACCATCACTTCGAGTGCTTGGCATAATTATTTTTCTAACTAAGCACGAACTAGAAATTGAGTGTTACAATAATCTCTTCCAAAACATGCCAAAACATTTACAGCTATATAGATAACAGAAAAAAGAACAATTACAGAATATCTTCAAACCTGGTTATATCAGTTTAGGTGCATGTTGATTAACCAACAGAATATCACTGAGCCATAGTCCATAAAGCAAGTTTAGACAAACCTTTTCACAAAAATATTTAAGTCGAGCATCATCAGCTTCTGCTATAGATTCAGTATCAAAACGCTCATAAATCTGCAAAATCAATAATGTGAATTACAAATAAATACTGAAAGCAAGTACAAGAAAATATAACAGTCTTTAATAAGGGGAAAAGAGATTAAGAACAAACCAGATTGCAAATATGCATGCAACAACATACAATTTCGTATATAGTATCAAGACAAAGCTACTCAATGAATGTATCTAGATATGAAAAATATAGTGTCAGTTTAGAAGGAAAAAAGGTGTCGCAGTCTCTTCCAAGATCAAATGCAAACCATAGGCAAGACCATGAAACTCTTGATTGAAGAGCAACAAATTGATGCATATGAATTAGAAAATAACTTATTAAGTCACATAAACCTATACTAGTAGCTATGTGATCCAAACATAGCATTGATCATCTTAAAATTGACAATTATATTCACCTGTCGCACTGGAATTAATATTTTTGGAAGAACACCTTTATACTTGCACTCCAATTTGACCTGCAAAGCCAGGAAAGTGACGATTTCTATATCCAAAATAAACAGATGCAAGAACAATTAATAACCGCAAGCCAGAAGATATTAGGGGAGTTACATTAATTAACAAACAGTATTTACTGGATTCATCTAACCTAACATTATAAAAGAACATTCAGAAGTCAATATATGAAGTGATTGAAAATCCCCAACTTTTTTTTATAATAATTTTCTTTAGCTCACAATTCTAAAATGGAGTCGCTCGAATGCGAATAAACCAAACTACTCAACTGAAACTAATAGCCTAATAGAGCTTATTACAATTGGCAATTTGGTTAATTAAGCTACCATATATCTAAGGTTACTAGATTTAATTCTAATAATAGTAATCCACATTTTCATTGTCCAAGATTTCAGCAAATCAATTATTCTGCTATTATAGTGTTCAGAATGATTCTACTTCATCAGCGAATAGAGTACTTCGAATAAATTAAAAAAAAAAAGAACATGCTACCCCAAAACATGGCTATTGTCTTTGGGAAAGTTCCATATTTAAGGAAATAAAAACCATAAATATTATATATTTCAAAATGAAGGCAATTAAGGGGGTGATTATTTATGGATTCAACTAGTTTTTATTTGGTTTGTTTTTTTAATATAGTTAATTTTGAAAAAAATGTGGTATAGTTAGTTGTTAGTTGATATATTAAAAAAAATATTTAAATAAAATAATTAAAGTTGATTTGATGTGAAGTATGAGAAAAATGATTGGAAGTGATGGTTAGTTAATAAAATTATGTGATGGGTGAATAGTGAATTAAAGTTGATGTGATGTGTAAGAATGATTGGTTGATATTATTTAATTACATTGATAATACTGAAGATAGTGGGGTTGGGTAAAAATTGAATTAAATTTGAGTTTTGATTGGTTTTTCTGAGTTGGATTCATAAACAATCACCCCTTAAATTATTGGCTTTCCCGGCAGTTAAAGAAAGAGTATATCTTTCGGATGCAGAAACCATTGAGGAGATCGGCCTTGCCCAGCTCAATATTGGATAACGTAAACAAATTTCGCCTCAATGCAAGGAAGAAGAAGTACTTAAACCATGTCAGACATAGTTTGGAGCAAGTAACACAATTTCAAAATACATCCAGAACATTTACGAACCTTTCCCTGGTAATTAAGGCAATGTTGATTAAAAAGGGCATTGAGTTCTGCAAAAGCAAAAATTAAAAATAGAAACAAAGATGCAGATCAGACATAAATTATATAAATATTTCAGACAAAAAGAGCAATATTTCAATGTAGCATTAATGATAAAAAAAAATATGCTCCAATGTTAAACAAAGGGAATGAAGAAAGTGAGAATATAAGACAAGAAAAAGAACATAAACACACATAAATGAATGCCGGGCTGTCAATAAATCAATTGACTGGATAAAAAATCACAGGTCTACCTATTTCAGGCAATGTAACGCAATCAGGTGCATAAATCCATCTATGATATTATCACTACCGGAAAATAACAAAAGAAATATTTCATATTCATTACCTGGATTTACATGAGAACTCAAAATTATTGTTTGCCGATAGAACCGTGCTTGTCCATCCAGGTACCTGATAATGAAGGAACATTTGCAGCAAAAAGATAAATGAGAGGATGGAAGAGAAATACACAGCTCAAAATGCACTTCACTATATCACTACTTTAATCTGTCAAGACGAAAGTGTAGTTAATGCTTTTGCATAGATCTACGCATGCAACAGTTCCTTATAGCACATGAGTCGTGATATAATAACAACAATGAATAATAAAGGGCCAATAAACGCCCCATACACAAAATTATTCCATTCAATATCCAATAATGCAGGCAGGGCAGATATACGACAAATGAAAGTTCAAAACATACCATGGCCTAATGCGCATAATATCGGTTCCATGTTGCTTAGACGGCAGTTTATTCATATGTTCAACAACAGTATTCACATGGGACCAATTCTGGGATATTTATTAAAACAAAATAAAAAGTCAGAGAGAAAAAAAAAAAAAAATCCACAGTAAGATAACAATATACGACCATACAGACAGTGGACGCGCAATTATTTTACAAACCTGCATTAGCATGATATCTGCATGATCAATGATTAAGATCTGTCACATAAGATTGTTCATCATTTAGTACAGGCTGATCATGGACATTTTTCTGGACCAAACTAATATCGAGGACTATTAATATTCATGTGCTTACTTCTATTGAAGATAGATAATCAAAATCTTTTTCTTTGTCAACTTCTGCCTCCCCAATTTTCTGCAGAAGAAAACTTTAGTTAAATATGATTTATGTCAATGCTGCTAGGATCACGGTAGAAAGCAAAATGGTCCCATCATCTTAGAAAATGAGCATATAAATAATTAAGAAGCGCTATTTACTAATGAACAAAAAAAAAAAGTGAAAGATGCAAGACTTGTGAGATATGTCTAACAAACACATAAACTAAATGGCGCATCTTAACTGCACAACATAAATGAATTAATTTGCAATTACAAAAAAGCTAAGTATCTGCAAATTCTAAATCATCCAAAAAAATATATATTGAATAACATTCGAGAAATCAACATTCAAGAGACTAACAGTGATTATGCCCAGAGGAGAGGCAATAAGGACATCCGATGAGTAGAAATCACCATACAAATTTATTCCCCTGTCAAAAACAAAAAATATTAGCAAGTGATGTAAGATATCGCCTAAGCCGCCCATAAACCAATATGTTCTCGACAGCCAACAGACCAGCAGAACTTCTTTTGCAAACATTTACTAGATAATTTATCCAGCTACTTCAAAACAAATTAAGATACTTAGCAATCTGAAAGTTGTAATACAAAAACAGTTGTATGTCAGAAGACAAAATAATTTTACCTGATGGAACTACATAAATTTCTTGAGATAAGGGGTCAGTGCATCACTAGAAATAAATGTCATGCATTTCAGCTACTCATTTCCCATGATAATTTCACGTACTGGAACTAAATCCACATTCATTTCTTAAGGGTTCGGTACATCATTAGAAACAATTGTCATGCATTTCACCTACTCATTCTCCATAAACAGATGCCCTTACCCAAGTATTAACTTTATAGAATAGAAAATTGCCTGCAAATCTATCACTGCTTTTCCAGAATCTGGTATCTTGAACTGTGACAAAATTCAATATCCAAAAAAACCAATATGTAGATATCAGAATCTTACTTGTTGGTGTATTTCACGCCTATCATAAAGTGATCATTGTCATTATCCCTACCCAGTAATGCTTGGTGGTCGGGAGGTTTTGTAGACTGTTTGGGTTTGTGTAGTTCTGGGTCATCCTCACCATCCTTGTCCTCAGTTCTTCCAGAACCGAATTCTTCGTAAAAACGTTCCAAGTTTTCCACATTGGCCTGTCCAGAACAAAATAACGTAACACCAGCCCCCAGAACACTACAATTATTTACAGAACACTTGTAAACACTAAAAACTATACACAACCAAAATACCATTTTAATATCAACTAATCCACAGTGGTCAAACAGAATATCCATAAGAATATGGCAGCAATTAATCCGACCTGGGACATTTTATGAAGTGAAAATGAGTAGACATTGGGGCAAATAACAGAGTGGTAATATGACTACCTTATGCTTAGTTGGAGTCAACTGGATCAACCTCTTGACAACTCGACGCGCAATACCAGCAAGTGGCAAAAGGATCAAAACCTGGAAAAAAAATCAAGTTAAACCGCAACATGATGCAATAGTAGCTGGCACATGTGATAGAAAGAATGGAGATGTCTAGAAATCAAAGCAAAACATGGAAAAAATATATTGACATGATACAAGTAGCAAATGGATTCACATATATGCCAAATTGTGCTATAAGCATGATTGGGTATGTGAAGCAAATAATAATAATAATAATAATAATAATAATAAAAAAAAAAAACAAAACAAAACTAGAATCTGTTGCACAAAACTAGTCAAAAGCTAATTTAGTTTGTCAATCATTATTATAGTTCTTACTTTTTACACGTTTAGATTAGTTCTGTTTAGTAATTCTCAATAACATACCTAGATTACCTAGCAAAATAATTTTTCACAGTTTACTTATTTATCAGCTAATCAAGGCATGGTAGCCTCAGCCACAGAAAGGAGATCAAGTAAGGGTTGAAGAAAACATCATGACAACTGTCTAATATTGTATTATATTTGATATATTTATTACATTAAAGCAATGAAATATACCTTTGGACGAGTAAACCCACGATCGAGATAAGATTCATAGTCAACAGCTTTGCCCTCCAAACTGTCTTGATTCTTGGCCAATATTCTTCCATTTTTTAACATAAGATCTCTACTCCTGAAGATGTGATTTAACTGCAATAGATAATTACATAATGTTAAGCTGAGATATTATAACGAAGAATGGAAGCCAGGACCTCAAATAAAGACAGGTAGAAGTAGAACATGTCAAGTACCAATATACTGACAGGTATGGTTGACAACATGAACATGCTAATAAAAATTAGTGGGAATATACATACAGAGTGCATAAGATAAGCATCCATGATATTTGAATCTTCTTCCAGTCCTTTGAGGTAAAAGGGCTTCTTGTTATGGTGCATTATATCATAATAGCTGTTACCTACAAAAGTATCAGTAGAATCAGAGGTTATGACACCATCCAACCAACTATATGAATCAGGGAAATAACTAAGCAATTCAGATGGTATTACGATTTTCTCAATGCACTCACAAATAGAGAAAAATGATCTCTGTTTAGATTGATGAAAATCACTGCCTCCTGAAGCATTGAAAATTTCCAGCCAATGCTTGTATAATCTTGGCTTCAGATCATAATGTGCATTTACATCAGAATCCTGCATGGAAAATTTTGTTAGATGCTATACGCTAGTGCATATAAACCATTTGACACCTTGGAAAAATTATAAAGTATAGAACTAACTCAAAACAAAGTTTCTAGAACGTACAGTGGAAATCAACTTTAGGCAAATAGATTACCCATCTGTTGTATAAGAAATGATTAGTGAAATATAACTATCAGTAGATGAACTTATTCACCTTTACACACAAAATGCCAAACAAGAAACTCAAGAAAAATAAAATACAATTTCTATAACATTGAGGTTTAAAATCCAGCAGACTATAATTGAAACACTCTAAAGAATAGCAATAGAAATGAGCTTGCTCATCATACGTATAACTCAGCAAAATCTTGCAGACATGACTTCAGAGTATACTAGCTTGAATTAGAATTGTAATAGAAATGTCTCAATCTTCAGATCCAATCATTTAGCCAACAAGTACAAGGAAACAGGACAAATATGCTAAGTAACCTATTAGACGCCATTTGTAAATTCACGCTTCGGTAAAATGATGGTAAGGTTCAGCACTATGTAACTCTTCATGGAAATGTTAAAGAAACCTACTAAAAGCTTAAGATGATACAGTGGTGAGCCAAATAATAATTAATTTATTCTGCTCCAACACATCAAGCAGCAAGACAATACACAAACTCTGGACCTTTTGTTTGCCGTGGCTCTAATAGCACGAAGAATAAATTAAAGGAATTGTGTACTTTGTATACGCACATAATATTTTTATTAAATAGAAGAACACAATTATGAAAAAAATGAATAAAAAAAACATAATTTCTAGCTATTAATCATTCCCTATTTACAGAAAATCAAACCATATATTGACAAGAAGCATGCAAACACAATAACGCAAACAAAAGTAGCAACAATTGGTGTTAGTAAACAACATCACTCAAAAAAACTCCATTCAGTTAACTATATAACCTAGAACCTAGAATCTTGCTACACATTTTCAACTGAACTGAATAGCCACGCAGAAGCAAAGGCAAAAAAGAAAAAGAAGATAACCAACTAACCTTAATTGCACATGTTCCTGTTCCTCTCCAGTAGCAACTTGACAGGTTAAGAGCAGGCATTTTCCATGTGTACCTCCATTTTCTTTTCATTAAATGGTCAATCTCTGAGGAGGATATTTTGTGAGACAAATGATTGTCAAAGCTACTGCAAGAGTAAACATCAAAAAGAAAACGCCACGCTTCAGTATCATTGTCAAAATGCTCTTCATCCAGCTTGAGACAAAGTGAGCTTCTATATATATTCAAACACATTTAAAAAATAAATCCAAATGTTTCATCCATACAAGTGAAATATGTCCCCCTTATTCTTTGACAACTAACACATTGAAATATTTCACAATTCTCCTTACAATCCCACTCCAAATTTTATCAAAATATTCTTCTCCATATAAAACCATACAAAATTAAGTTTTATATTCAGTTGAATATTTGAAGATAAATCAAGCGCCTCTAGGGGTATATTTAAGTTAAACAAAAAATATATTCAAGCCGCCCCTGGCAGACTTAAAAGAATAGTTTTTCATACACCATAGAACTGAAAGTGTTATCAGCTAATTATTTCATCATCGGTGCTATTAGTGGCCCATAAAGGTATATATTGCTAGATTTGACGCAATAAAATATTTATCTGAAAATAACAAACTGAATGAGTTTTATTTTGTAAAATAGAAGATGTAGTTCGCTAGCTCACAAAATGTTGCATTTAACAAAAGATAGCTCTTATGTGACATAATTGAAAAGGAATTAAGGGCTGGTTTGGCCTTATGACCAACAACATCATGAAAACAATAAAAAAAATCCACGCAACTTGGAAATTTAGGACCCAAAAATTATACCTACAACTTGAGGTGTGGGCTGTATCTCAAAACTAGTCACTTATAATGGGGAAAGAAAAAAGAACAAAAAAACAGTAGCTTAACTAAATGTGTATTTTAAGATATTCCATGCATTCCAAAAATGAAGGAAGTTAAGGAAAATATTGATGCGGAGACGCGTTTCAAACCGCAACAAAAATAATTTCGAAAATCATGAAGTAACTTAAGACTTAGGAAGGATTGATAACAAATCATAAACTGTAGCAAGTAAATACGAGAAAACCTTAAGATCATAGATCTCTCTGAAAGGGACTGATTATTCACTCTCAAATCACTTTCATCATCGGTGTCAGACATCACTGTTGCATCATCTTCGTCTGTCCCAACATCTTCACTCAGTTCCACACCACCTTTTGCCCTATTTTGAACAATATTACCCTTGGCAGGCATATTATCGATTCCTAAATCAGAGAAAAGGAAATTACAATACGAGTAACATCTATGCTTATCTTCAGGAAAGAAACTAGAGCAACCCTGGGAACTTCAAATGCAGAAAATTCATAATTCTCAATACTTTAGCCAAATGAAAGCGTGGGATACGTGAATCAGTCCATGAACACATGCGTATCAAATAGTCACTGCTTTATATTCATAATGATGCCTATGTAGCTCTTGATAATCCTCTTTTCAGAGAGGAAGGTTGTATAAAGAATAAAAGAAGCTTTATTCCCATGCATTTTGGTAGTCGTTTTCCATCCACAAATACACTAAAGAATCCAGTAATATATTATCCAACACTTTCAAAGAGCATATTCGCGACTAAGCATCTATACAAGGAAGTTTGCATCTAGAAATACTATAATGATGTGCAACTATGAGAAGATCGCACTGCTAAAATCTTCATATTTAACAAGCAATGAAAACTGTAAAATAGCATCAATAGTATGTCTATGAGCGAGCTACGTTTATACAGGACAAGTAATAAACCAGCTTTTGGAGCTTATGATTAAGAGGATCCTGGGATCATTTTCACCACAAACTATACATGCTAACAAAAGGTTCTCTGATTAAACCCGCATTCAAATGATTTAAGCTACACAAGAGCATAACAAGAATCTGGATTGCCAATAAATGATAGTTATAGTTTAGTTTATTTCCAGTCCAGTCATTACCATCCTCGCCATCATCCTTAGTCTCTTCTGAATCATTAATAGATTCTGGACCACTGTCTACATCTTCATCTGAATCACTTTCCCCTTGTTCCTCTCTTTGCCTACAAAAAATGGAGTAAAATTAAAATGATTTGGTCATCTAAAATCGTTACCAGTGAAGAACATAGAAGCTCAATCTAGTAAAGCACTGGCCTCCTAAAAAGGTGAATTTTGATTTATAACTGAAGGCTTGCTTATTTTGTTCCATATATCCGTACATACATACATATACATACATATCATATATATATTCTGAGCAGTAATGAAGAATATAAATTTTCAGGCTTCCGCCGGAAATAGAGAATCATGATCCAGCCAACGTTGTCATAGTTGAGCAGTGCTTCATTGTTTTGTTTAATAATTACCAACACACTGTATCAGCTAAACTCATTTCGAAGTCAACAAAATACTTAACCACAACACAGTTTATATGAATGAAAAAACGTAAACTCAAGAAGGAGGTCAAATTAAATACTAGTTCCTATATTGCACCACATAGCCTTCAGCTTCACCACTTCAATTCTCAAAATTTATAATAAATTTTAAAAAGAATAAGTGTGATTAAAAACTAGCATAACAAAATCCCATGTTACCTTCTTCTTAAAGCATCTGCAACAGATACATTGCGCGATCCTAGTTTCCTCAGCAAATCGTCATACACTGTCGGCTGTCCGAACCCAACTTCTTTAGGTTCTTCAACCTCAAAATCACCATCTGCCTGCTCCTCAAATGAGTCCCCTGTATTCATCACAGCAAAACCCAAATTAATGGGACTTCAAATTTCCAATTCATTAAAAAGTTGCTCTTTTTATAACAATGCAGCTTCAAAGGGACTTCAAATTTCCAATTCGAATCATCTTGCCAGCACCTTGAATCTGGGTTCGAGGTGCATCCTCATCATACCGGGGCTGCTCCTTTTTCGGTTTGCTACCTCCTCTGCTCGGCCCCTTAAACCCTAATCACGAATTCACAACCCAAATCGTTCACTCAAAGAAAAAACGGAGAAAAAGAGAATAAGCTTCATTAGTGTACCATCTCTCCTAATTTTCCTCAGTTTGGCGGAGCCACCGTCTTGGGGTCTTCCAGAGCGGCTTCGTTTCTGGGCTCTCATTGTTGAATTGAGGTAGAATTGCTGGTGGCGACTTGGGTCTGATTGACGGCAAAGAGTGTTGCTGCTCTGCATAATTAGGGGCTTTTAGGGTGATTTGATTGCAGTATTGACTCGATGTTCTGTATAATTAGGGGCTTTTAGGGTGATTTGATTGCAGTAATGGATTGAGCTTGATTCATTCTCATGAAAACTTTTAGGAGTAATCCTACTGAGATCAAATGAGGCCTCTTAGCATGTTTGTTTATGATTGATAATGATAATTTCTAAGCTGAGATTACTTTTTTCAACTTATATGTACATTTCCCTAATTCTATTTTTCTCCTCAATTTCAAATTACACTTGCATATTAGAGAAAGAGAGAGAGAGAGAGAGAGAGAGAGAGAGAGAGAGAGAGATACAAATTGGGGAAACTGGGAATAAGTATTAGCTGCCGAGAATCAAGAAATTAAAAGCTCCCGAGAACTGAATATTTGGTCTCTCGCTGTTACCTCTCCTACAGCGGTTATGTCTAAAATTAGCGGCTGGTACAGGGGGCGGCAACGGGATGACGCGCGGCTGTCGGAGTCGAGGGGCAGCGGCGGCGGCGGCGGCCGGACGACGTGACGCTATCGGGGTCAAGGGGCGGGCGGGGGCGGGGGCGGGGGCGGGGGCTAGAATTATGGAGTTGTAAATACTGCAAACCAAAAGGAATTGCAGCTGAATTTTCACTGTACACAGTTGTTACTGACAAAATCTAAAACCCTACTTAAACTTGACAGTAAAAGGGATCTAAACCCTTCGTATTCACGGGCTTCCTGTTTAGTCGGGCCGAGTTTATAAAAGTGAACGTGGGTAATAAATAAGGAAACTACTGCACCGTTGACGGATGGTTCCGTCAATATTGGTTACCGTAGATTATCCACACAAGATAATCTTTATGTGTATCCAATGGTGTAAAACACTGACGGTACCATCCCGTAACGGGACCTTAGAATTTTCCAATAAATAAATCAAGATGACGATTTTCTTCTCAACTAATACAAATACGTGTTATACACGGGTAAGAGATATTTATTAATATTTATAAATTACAATTTATTAAATAGTATATATAAATTAAAAATATAAAATTAATATGCAATACAGTTTACCTACATTAATTTATTAAAAACTAGTAATCCCCCGTGCGATGCACGGGAAAATTATAATTTATGTGCTTTTTCGAAGGTAATTTTGTATATAGCCATAGTAAAATTGAGTGTGACGATTATAAAATTAATAAATGAATAAAACAAATGTACGGGATATATATAGTATGTGACCAGTACATACGGGTGTAAATAGCACTCATATTGAGTGAGACCCACCAAAAATAAAAAATCAAGTGGACCTCATTCCATATAAGTATTATTTACACTTATATGTACATTTATTATATATACTTGTAGCATTTTCCATAAAATATATCAAGTATTGGACTATGTTCCATAATATCGACACTAACTAAACAAACATTAGGCCATAAGTTCGGATTTTTAGGGCTTTCATTTCATTTTTTCCTCTCCTCTCCCGACCAATTCTCTATGTCGTGTCGGTCGTCTCTTTATTTTTTTTTACCTGCAGAAAATGAACATTTCTAAATAAATCGATCACATATATTGTGATTCGTACATTTATGTTTAAATTAATTTAAAATAAGAATTTGAACAAATTGTGTTTTGATTATAAGATAAGTCCAAATGATTTGAAAAATAATTAATTAGTTAAGTCGTTAAGATTTTTTATCCGTGTAGAAAGATGACCAATTAGTACATGTGTCATAATTAAACGTCATTTAAAGTTTTTGAGTAATTGTGATTTGATGATAAGATAAGTTAAAATGATTTAGATAATTACTTAATTGATTAAGGCTTGCCCATTACACGTGTTTCCTCATTATTAATTTTTGTTAGTGCTATAGCATGATAAATTATATTATTATATTATTTAATGTCAAATATTAAGGACTCTTATACTAATTATGTTGTTTAAACTTGCTTCAATTATGATAACCGAGGTAATGTACACGTCTTGTTTAAATTATGATAATATAAGTGTACATGAACTATATTATAAATTATTGATTTATTTGTTTAGAAGTTTTATTAATGTGGAAACTTTATGATAAGATTGGTGTGGAATTTTCATAAATGCAATTCTAATGTGATCCTAAAATATTTAATTTTCTGTTACAGTTTCTATCAATTGTTGGATTGGCTCAAATATCAATTTTTTAATTAATTTGTTTTGAAGTTCGATTATTATGGTTCTTACCCTTATCTTTGAAAATTTAAAAAGCCTTATCTTTCGATTTATTATGGTTCTTACCCATTTTTTTAAATAGTCTAAACATAGAAAGTCAACTGATTTATTTATTTGGCCAAAGTTTCTAAAAATGAATTTAACAACAACCTTTTTATATAGATATAGATATAGATATCTCTATGTATATAACAGAATTATCGGAACATATTGAACGTGCCTAAATTAATTTATCACATGATAAGTTATCTAATAGTTCGTTCTAAAGGATAACAACAAATCTTTTATTCCATATAATACTAATTAGTTTTAAGTAGGGATAAATAAGATCTTCACTTAATTATCCAACTAAGAGTTGTTGTTAATTGCATTTGTTATAGAGTTATGTTGATCGTATCCGATTAGTACATAATTAATTTTTTTTTATTTTTTTTATATCAGCAATGGGCAATTCGAAATATGTGCCTAAAATTGCAAACATTAACTTATTTAATAATAAACTAATTTAAATAAAAAATAAAGGATCCGAATGCATTGAAATTTTTAATTTTTTACACAGAAATTGTAGATTAGTAACAAAATATTTAAATTATTTAAATTAAGCGGCGCATGTGATATTATTGGAACATATTACACGTGCCTAAAAACATACACACATAAGGTCTTTTTTTTTCCTAAAATTTTACAGATTTGGTATATATATATTTAAAAAAATCGTTATTTATGTATTATGGAAAAATTTGTATAAAAGTTTGTTATGATTATTTATGTTTAATAGTTATCTAACCGTGTGAAATTATATATCACATGATAGTTATCTAATAGTTTGTTCTACAGGATAACATCAAATCTTTTATTCCATATAATCCTAATTAGTTTTAATTAGGGATAAATAAGATCTTCACTTAATTATCCAATTAAGAGTTGTTAATTGCATTTGTTATAGAGTTATGTTGATCGTATCCGATTTGTACATAATTAATTTTTTTATTGTTTTTATATTAGCAATGGGCAATTCGAAATATGTACCTAATATTGCAAACATTAACTTATTCAATAATAAACTAATTTAAATATTTAAATTTTAATAATAGCTCATTATGATATTTTATTTACACTTATTAATTTTTTATGTTAGTTTTTGTTCTAATTTATATAGTAAGCTAATTTATATCGTCCAATTTTGCAATATATTTATGATAATCAGTTGTTAAGTAATTCCAACCAAAATGTATTTAAAAATTTCCTTTTTTTGTTAGTAGGGACAACAACATATTATATATTGCAATTTAAATTTTAATAATTTTTTTAGATACTTATATATTTATATATACAAAAAAAAGGTGATTAAAAATTTTTCAAGCATGCAATGATTTAATCGAATAAAATTATAAAATAAAATAAATTCAGTAATATGAAATTGTAAATTATTAGAATTTGAAAGAACACAAATAAAATGAACAACAAAACGGATATACGAAAATAAATCATGTAGAACAAATAAAACAAACAAAAAATAAAAGAACTGTATGTAAGTACAAAATCGAAAGAGGAGTCTATTAATAAAAATTTATTCACGATAAAATGTAGTACACATCCATTTCACAGTAAATATGACCAAATCATCAAATTATATATAATAAAAACCTAAGAAATTCAGGCGGCAACCATATCTCGATCATTGCTAGTATTGAGGAAAATTCCCATTGTATTTGATAAAATATGTCCTTCCATGAAGGACAATCTTCCAACAATGAGTTATTATATTATTCCTCCCACTATTATATTCAACATCGTAGTTGCGAATAAAATACATCTCGCCTTGTATAAGGCAATCTCGAAATATGTTCATATGCTGCGAACGTACTATTCCTTTAATGTATGAACCCTACATATTTGAAATAATAAATAATACAAAAAAAATATAAAATCAGTTTCGAAAATAATAAATAATACAAACAATGAAAATAATGTTAATGATAAAACATTTGAAAATAATTACCCCTTCATCATGAAAGAGGATATGAAAAGCGTATGGATGCTCCGGATCGTCATGAGTTTCCAGCAGTAGAACTACTCTCAACTTCAAAAACGGTATGTTGGATCGACTCACGAGGTCTACTGTACCTTTGAATGGTGCTATAAAATAATTTTTGTATTTTGTATTTTTTATTTTCCTACACGTGTTGAGGAGGTGAAAAAAAATAATCTCAGCATGTACCTTTTATGTAGAGTTTTTCTACATGTTAAACGTGGGTAGAGATATTAGATAAGGCACAAGGTTATCGGATTTTATCACAAAAGTAGTTACGATAATAAAGGAATGAGATTAATGATTTAAATAAAATTCTTATCACGAAATCAATGGTAAGTTGTTTAAATAATTTAGATAAGGCAAATGCTTATCACAAAATGCTTATCCAATCTTTTTTTTTTTTTACGGATTTTCACAAAATAGCTTATCCCAAAATGTTTATCCAATCTTTTTTTTTTTAAACGAAATCTATGGAAAGTTGTTCCCGTAAATTAAGCCATGATTTTACAGAAAAAAAATAATAAACGCGTGAAAAAAAAAAACCAAGTTTCGTAATGAGACTCCATAAATAGAAAGTCAAAAAGTCAACACAATTATTTAAAGTTTCTATTTCGGATTTTTCCATCAACCCTTTTTTATATATATAGATGTTATATAAAATTTAGATTGTACAAAATTACATAAATTATTTTTATTTAAAATTAATGCACAAGGTGCACGTAACCGATAATAAATTATATTATATTCATTTCAAAATAAGTGTCATTTTGAAAATTTTATTTACAAAATCGATTTGACTACAATGTGATTCTAAATAAAATAGATATTATGGTAAAATTTTATTATATTTAGAAATGTATGTAAATAATAAGTATAATTATAAAACTTATATTATTTAATTAATTAAAACAAATTTGTTTTTGTATAAACTATCCAATTCAAAAAAATTAAGTAGGTGAGTAATTTATTAAATTATAAATAGTTAACTATTTTATCTAAGTTCAAGTTAATATTGACTCGTAAGTTATGATAATTACTTCTTTGACTTTTAAATTTAGAACCAAAACTGAAATACACAATCAATTCTCTAATATATAATATATTATCTTATATATATATATATATAAAAGAAATAATATATATCTCACATTTGTTTAGACTAGTATGAATCTTGTGCGATGCACGGGTGAGAAATATTTATTCATATTTATAAATAAAAAATATGCATTAAATAATATTTTATAAATTAAGAATATTGAATCACTATGTAATACAGTTTACCTATATTAATTTTTAAAAATGTTATACGGAATTTGAATTGTACAAAATTACATAAAATATGTATATTTAAAATTAGTACACAACCCATACAATGCACGTAACTAATAATAAATTATATTATATTCATTTCAAAACAATGTTATTTTAAAAAAATTTATTCAAAATTTCGATTTGACTACAATGTGATTCAATAAAATAAATATTTTGGTAAAATTTTATCATATATTTAAAAATCTATGTGAATAATACCTATAATTATAAAATTTATATTGTTTCATTAACTAAAATGAATTTATTTTCGTATGACCTGTCCAAATCAAAAAATTTAAGTAGTTGAATAATATATTAAACTATAAATAATTGAATAATTCATTTGCATCCAAGTTAATATTAGCATAAGTTATGAATAACTACTTATTTGATCTTTAAATTTAGAACCTAAATTTGGACTACACAAACAAACTTTTTTTATATATTTCATGTATAATATATATATATATATATGTATTATATATATCTCGCATTTTTTTAGATTTGTTGTTCAGTTACCTTATCGTTCAAAATTATCAATTAATCTGTAGAATTAAATTACTAATTTTAAATTTTATTAACCAATATTTGTTCAAAGATCATTATAATTTTCTAGAGGAATATATCAATTTGTCGAATTATCATCAATATATTATGGCAAATTATTATGCGAATATGCTAAATTTTAAGAATCACATCACCTTGATTTTATAAGAATGTGGTTCATCCACATTTTATTTTACATTCTAATCAACCAATTGAGAGGTGTGAGAGAAATATTATTACTATTTTTAAAATGTATAATTATTAATTTTTTTTTTCTTATTTATATTTTATTTTATTTTTGCCAAATTGACAATATTATGTTTGATCACATTGTGCACGCAGATAATTTTTTAGATTTAAATTTGTGAACATAAGAAATATCTTATGTGGTTCACAATCCATATAAACAATTGACATTTGTTAAAATTTATGTGATAACAACATTTATGCATTATAAATGCTCTTATTTTGTTTTAAATAGTTTCAAATATACTTCTATCCATTCCAAATAAAATTCATACTATTTAAATTCGAACATTTCGTACCAAAAATAAATCACCCACTTTATACCACAAAATCAGACATTTATTATTAACAACACATTTTCTACGAAAAGATAAAAATGGCTATCAGATACTTAAAATAAAATCATCAACTTTATACCAAAATTAAATTTATTAATTTTGTCAACTTCAAACCATAAATTAATTAAGTAATTTCTAAAAGTCATTTCTACATTTTGTCCAAAATATTTTTTAGCGGCACATAAATGTTATTTATATTTTTGTATTTGGTTATCTTGTCTACGAAGAAAAATATAATTTTGTGACTCTACTATGCCAACACAAAGATGTATAAAAAATAACATAAGCATTAATTTATTATGTTTTACTCAATACAGAAAATATAATATAGATATAAAGATTAATTATTAATTCTCTACAATTGCTCAATCAAGTCTATATATTTAAACTAAGGATTTCGAAAGTTTCTATAATACCCCATATTTGTTTCCATAAAACTAAATCATCCTAAATTTAAATTCAACTAATAAAGGTAATAACAATAAATATTTGACTAAAAAGATTATGTACATTAATTACATAGATTTTTATTAATTTACTTGTTATCATCCGACTCGGTAAGATACAATTAAGGACCTTGAACCGCATCTTAAGCGGATTTAACTCCAACACCGACGTGACCCAAAAGTCATTCCAAACCGAGGTCAACATGGGCTGAGGTCGTCACTGTTTGTCCCATTTTTGTGTCTTTATTTTGGGTTTATTTTCTATTTATTTTTCCCCACTTATAGGATTTTCGTAGTTTATTTGGTCCAATTATGTGTTCTTTGCGTTTTCTGTCTTTTGTTTCGTTTTTGTGTATTTTTGTTGTCTTTCACTTCGTGTTTCTCTTGTGTTCGTGTTTTTCAGGAGTTAGGATGTGCCGATCGAGGGCTAGACTATTGGAGCCGAGACCGCGATACCCGGAATACCAAGTTGCCGAAACCCGGAAGCTGAAAGAAGGACCAGAAAAACGATCAGAACGGGAGACCCAGTTTTTCTCGCGACTCGCGAGTCGTGTCGCGACTCGCGACTGGAGTCGCGACTCGCGAGTTGGTCGCGACTCGCGAGATTTTCAGAGGCCCAACAGCTTTTTCGAGACACGAGTCGCGACTCGCGAGTCAATGTCGCGACTCGCGAGATAGGTCGCAAGTTTCCCCAAAATTTAAAAACTTTTCGAAGACGCGCGAGTCGCGAGATGTCGCAACTCGCGACTCGGATAAAATGTAAGTCGCGACTCGCGACTTAAGTCGCGACTCGCGAGTTGGCCGGCGCGATTTTTGAGGTCGGGATTTTAACATCAGAATTTCGACCTAGACATCATTATTCACATTCTAGACTTCGATTTTACACTTTTTCTCTCTAGAAACTCATTCCTTTTCATACTTTTGCTATTTTGGATTGGTTTTGGAGATTAAAACTCTGTTTTCTGGTTTGGATTTGGATTGTTCAGTGGATTTGACATTGGGATTCTTTTATTAATCGTAAGTTCTTCTTTTCTCGATTGCTTGATTGATGATGATGGCTTGGGTTTTTGTGAGTTTTGATGTTGAATTCCA